>JAFDUT010000132.1:104613-125611 GCA_017309665.1 Coelopa frigida | reverse complement strand
AGAAATGAAAAAGAAAAGGAGTATAAGACGGATGGAAAGAGGCAAACAATAGAGACATGGATAGAAAAGAGACAGAGATATACAAGAGATAGGGGTAGAAACAAAATATGAGGAAAATAGAGACGGATATCGAACAAAGACCGAGGATGAAGAAAGATAGAGGTCAGAATGCGTGCAGCAGGTGACTCAGGAAAGAAATGAAGAAATTGAGCAATTTCTAGTTCCTATAAGGTAAGGTCATGCAGATGATTCTAATGGGATACAGGATGCAACTGCTGCCGGCCAAGGGAAGTCCTAACGATGAGATTGAGATTAGGATAGAAGTAAAAACTAGTCGATGGTGAGAGTGTTTGGCATTGAGAGGAAGAAAGAACGATGGAAAGAGAAGAAATCTCGATAGCGAGAAAGAGAGAGAGAAAGAGAGAACCAGAGAGTAATCAAATAACCGACAGACATTATTCCAAAAACCTTCATGTGTTCCCTTAAGAGTCCTTTACGACAAAAATAAAAATGCAATCAAATAATGTGAAAATATTCCAAAAATATTCCACAAACGAAATCAAATGATCCTAAATCAACCCTCAATTATTGTACAATTGAGCAATAAACTTCCAATTCCCAACAAGTGAGCTCTAAATGATTCCTCAATAACCAATTGTTTCGGGCTTTCTACGACCAACTAATAAAATTTCGACTATAAAAACACGACCATGAGAAGGACATTCAATAAAATCCTTGGTCTTACCCATCCTCATTCCAACTGTCTGTCTCTTTCACTCCTCTTCTATCTTTCCTTCTGTTTTTCTTTTATCTTCTCTCTGTCCATTCATCCATTCATTAATTTAGCTATTTGTCCATAAACCAAAATACATTTCGACTTCTTCTTCGATTTCTGTTTCTATTTGTCTTTTTCTATTTTTTTCTTCAGTCTATTGTCGATTTTCGATTATCATCAATGTCTTTTTGTGGATTCTTCTTTAATCTCTGTCGTAGGTCGTTCGTCCTTGTTGTCCTGATGTCCTTTTGTTGGTCGTCTGGTTCACAAATCCAAAGCGACAACCATTTGATTGGCAATTTAACGTTTCTATAATTGTCTTAGAGGAAAATGGGGAAAATAAACAAGAAATGAAGAAAAACAATAGAAAAAAATCAAGGATAAAAATATAAAATAAACAAAAAAATATAGAAAATAGACAAGGATGAAAAAAAGAGATAAAATAAAAAATGCAGAACTTCAAAAACAAAGAAAGGCAACATAATAAGGAACAAAACAAAAAATGTATATAAAAAAAATGAACAAAACAGGCTCGTTCTCCTTCCACCATTTGATGGCAAATTATAGCGAAATTTGTTATTCGAGTGACCACAACATGATTTAAGAAAGAGACAATGTGTAAATACGCAATTTTTCATGTAAATCTTAAATCATTCATATCTCCATAAATACGCGTTATTTGGCAAAAAGAACATTAATTCGTGACGACCTCTAAATTTTCGAAAATTTCATAATTCAGGCAATTTTTCATGGAAATCTTAAATCGATCATATCTCCGTAAATACGCGTTATTTGGCGAAAAGGACGGTAATTCGTGACGACCTATAAATTTTCGAAAATATCATAATTCATGCATTTTTTCATGGAAATCTAAAATCCTTCATATCTCCGCAAATACGCGTTATTTGGCGAAAAGGACGATAATTCGTGACGACCTATAAATTTTCGAAAATTTCATAATTCATGCATTTTTTCATGGAAATCTAAAATCCTTCATATCTCCGCAAATACGCGTTATTTCGCGAAAAGGACGGTAATTCGTGACGACCTATAAATTTTCGAAAATTTCATAATTCATGCAATTTTTTATGGAAATCTAAAATCTTTCATATCTCCGTAAATACGCGTTATTTGGCGAAAAGGACGGTAATTCGTGACGACCTATAAATTTTCGAAAATTTCATAATTCATGCATTTTTTCATGGAAATCTAAAATCCTTCATATCTCCGTAAATACGCGTTATTTGGCGAAAAGGACGATAATTCGTGACGACCTATAAATTTTCAAAAATTTCATAATTCAGGCAATTTTTCATGGAAATCTTAAATCCTTCATATCTCCGTAAATACGCGTTATTTCGCGAAAAGGACGATAATTCGTGACGACCTATAAATTTTCGAAAATTTCATAATTCATGCAATTTTTCATGGATATCTTAAATCCTTCATATCTCCGTAAATACGCGTTATTTCGCGAAAAGGACGATAATTCGTGACGACCTATAAATTTTCAAAAATTTCATAATTCATGCAATTTTTCATGGAAATCTTAAATCCTTCATATCTCCGCAAATACGCGTTATTTCGCGAAAAGGACGGTAATTCGTGACGACCTATAAATTTTCGAAAATTTCATAATTCATTTTTTATGGAAATCTAAAATCTTTCATATCTCCGTAAATACGCGTTATTTGGCGAAAAGGACGGTAATTCGTGACGACCTATAAATTTTCGAAAATTTCATAATTCATGCATTTTTTCATGGAAATCTAAAATCCTTCATATCTCCGCAAATACGCGTTATTTGGCGAAAAGGACGATAATTCGTGACGACCTATAAATTTTCAAAAATTTCATAATTCAGGCAATTTTTCATGGAAATCTTAAATCCTTCATATCTCCGTAAATACGCGTTATTTCGCAAAAAGGACGATAATTCGTGACGACCTATAAATTTTCAAAAATTTCATAATTCATGCAATTTTTCATGGAAATCTTAAATCCTTCATATCTCCGTAAATACGCGTTATTTGGCGAAAAGGACAATAATTCGTGACGACCAATAAATTTTCGAAAATTTCATAATTCAGGCAATTTTTCATGGAAATCTTAAATATTTCATATCTCCGTAAATACGCGTTATTTGGCGAAAAGTACGATAATTCGTGACGACCTCTATATTTTCGAAAATTTCATAATTCAGGCAATTTTTCATGGAAATCTTATATCGATCATATCTCCATAAATGTGCGTTATTTGGCAAAAACAACATTAATTCGTGACGACCTATAAATTTTCGAAAATTTCATAATTCAGCCAATTTTTCATGGAAATCTTAAATCCTTCATATCTCCGTAAATACGCGTTATTTGGCGAAAAGGACGATAATTCGTGACGACCTATAAATTTTCGAAAATTTCATAATTCATGCAATTTTTCATGGAAATCTTAAATCCTTCATATCTCCGTAAATACGCGTTATTTCGCAAAAAGGACGATAATTAGTGACGACCTATAAATTTAAGAAAATTTCATAATTCAGGCCATTTTTCATGGAAATCTTAAATATTTCATATCTCCGTAAATACGCATTATTTGGCGAAAAGGACGATAATTCGTGACGACCTATAAATTTTCGAAAATTTCATAATTCAGGCCATTTTGCATGGAAATCTTAAATATTTCATATCTCCGTAAATACGCATTATTTGGCGAAAAGGACGATAATTCGTGACGACCTATAAATTTTCGAAAATTTCATAATTCAGGCCATTTTTCATGGATATCTTAAATCCTTCATATCTCCGTAAATACGCGTTATTTGGCGAAAAGGACGATAATTCGTGACGACCTATAAATTTTCGAAAATTTCACAATTCAGGCCATTTTTCATGGAAATCTAAAATCCTTCATATCTCCGTAAATACGCGTTATTTCGCGAAAAGGACGATAATTCGTGACGACCTATAAATTTTCAAAAATTTCATAATTCAGGCAATTTTTCATGGAAATCTTAAATCCTTCATATCTCCGTAAATACGCGTTAATTCGCGAAAAGGACGATAATTCGAGACGACCTCTAAATTTTCGAAAATTCATAATTCATGCAATTTTTCATGGAAATCTTAAATCATTCATATCTCCATAAATACGCGTTATTTGGCAAAAAGAACATTAATTCGCGACGACCTCTAAATTTTCGAAAATTTCATAATTCAGGCAATTTTTCATGGAAATCTAAAATCCTTCATTTCTCCGTAAATACGCGTTATTTCTCGAAAAGGACGATAATTCGTGACGACCCATAAATTTTCGAAAATTTCATAATTCAGGCAATTTTTCATGGAAATCTTAAATCCTTCATATCTCCTTAAATACGCGTTATTTGGCGAAAAGGACAATAATTCGTGACGACCTATAAATTTTCGAAAATTTCATAATTCATGCAATTTTTCATGGAAATCTAAAAACCTTCATATCTCCGTAAATACGCGTTATTTGGCGAAAAGGACGATAATTCGTTACGATCTATAAATTTTCAAAAATTTCATAATTCAGGCAATTTTTCATGGAAATCTTAAATCCTTCATATCTCCGTAAATACGCGTTATTTCTCGAAAAGGACGATAATTCGTGACGACCCATAAATTTTCGAAAATTTCATAATTCAGGCAATTTTTCATGGAAATCTTAAATCCTTCATATCTCCTTAAATACGCGTTATTTGGCGAAAAGGACAATAATTCGTGACGACCTATAAATTTTCGAAAATTTCATAATTCATGCAATTTTTCATGGAAATCTAAAAACCTTCATATCTCCGTAAATACGCGTTATTTGGCGAAAAGGACGATAATTCGTTACGATCTATAAATTTTCAAAAATTTCATAATTCAGGCAATTTTTCATGGAAATCTAAAAACCTTCATATCTCCGTAAATACGCGTTATTTGGCGAAAAGGACGATAATTCGTTACGATCTATAAATTTTCAAAAATTTCATAATTCAGGCAATTTTTCATGGAAATCTTAAATCCTTCATATCTCCATAAATGTGCGTTATTTGGCAAAAAGAACATTAATTCGTGACGACCTCTAAATTTTCGAAAATTTCATAATTCAGGCAATTTTTCATGGAAATCTTAAATATTTCATATCTCCGTAAATACGCGTTATTTGGCGAAAAGTACGATAATTCGTGACGACCTATAAATTTTCGAAAATTTCACAATTCAGGCCATTTTTCATGGAAATCTAAAATCCTTTATATCTCCGTAAATACGCGTTATTTCGCGAAAAGGACGATCATTCGTGACGACCTCTAAATTTTCGAAAATTTCATAATTCAGGCAATTTTTCATGGAAATCTTAAATCCTTCATATCTCCGTAAATACGCGTTATTTGGCGAAAAGGACGATAATTCGTGACGACCCATATGTAGAGCGCGCTGGCCTCTAAATAATTAAAGTTGGCGCTAGTGCTCTGGGCTTAGTAGCGGGGCTGGGGGGTGGATGCTTCGCGCAGTGAAATGCCGTCGGCAAAACCAAAATTGTCCGTCCGGCAAATCGGCAACTGAAAACGCCAAAACTCGTTCCGCAGCAAAATCGTCACAAATTAAAAACACTGAAATAGTTTGGGGCAGTAAATATTCTTTATTTACGCAATACAATAATCACCTATGTGATCCAAAATAGTGATGTTTCACCTATGTGAAACAAAACGTAGGTACTTGATCTCTTCCTGGTGAGATCCAAAACAAACAAGTCTATCACCTATGTGATCTTAATTGTGAGACGTGTATCACCTATGTGATCTAAGAAGTGACTGATCGTCGGAAAACTTCGGATGAGTTCGTGACCCTTCCACACAATAAAGTGGAGACTTTTCCGACGATTCCTATATGCACCTACACAAAGCCCTAAAACATTGAACAATGTTTGTCAACATGTAGACAAACATGAATCTAAACCTGACGGCGGTGATTCGATGTTTGGCGTAAACATTCCGCCCACCTTGCAGCATCACTGCAAACGAATTAATTAAGTATCTACTATACATAAAATACATAAAGTTTATAATTCATAATAAGATAGGGCGTGGTACATATAGGTTTGATTTGGTGTCAGATGGGGTGGTTAACCTTGTAATTTCCGGGGTGGTCCAGCTTAATTTGCTGTCAGGGCAACCAGGTGCGGTACCATTCTGGGCATCATTCCTGCCACCGTTTCTTGCATGCTCAGGGAAGTTCCGTCCTGATGAATGCGCTTGTGTGCTTTGCCCTCAAACCGTCGAGGCTTCTGATTTCGCTCTGGCACTGTCTTGCGCGGGTGTTGTCTCCGAGGGCGCAGCGAAAGCTGATCCAAACGCTCCGTTCTCCTGCGGTCAGCGTGTAAAGAGGGACGAAAGCAATGAGACTCAGTCCCGTGACTGGCGCCATCGTTTCGTCGCACCGAACTCGCAGAAGGATTCACGAGCTCGGTGCATGAAGGGGGGAGAGAAGGTTGCTCTTCCGCGGGACGGTGAGCTTCGATCTCCAGCCCTTCATCCCCGGTCGATTCTTCCCGGAGAGAACGCCACGATCGCTTCTGGATCACTGACTCTCTCTCCGAAAGGAAACCGCCCTCGACCCCGTCACCCCGGGGATCACGTGACTCAGGAGATTTTTCCCTGAGTTCACGGAGACTCTCATCGGCCCACGAAGATTCTAAGTGCCTTATTTCTTCATCCGAATGCCCGTGCAGCATCGAGTGATGTTTGCGGTTGCATCTGAACTTATCAGTGCAACGCTTCAGATGGCAAACACCATGTTGAACATTGCTCAACGGTTGCTGGATTTTCGATAATCCAGCGGTTCTGTTTTCCGCGACCCGAACTCTCGAATCGCGTGTTGGGGAATTCCACTTACGTCGACTGATCCCCGATGGGTAGTATAGTCGAGCAGGAAGCGAAACTTCTGTGTAGCAAGACATAATGGTTTTGGTGGATGTTTGACACGGTAGAGGGCCTGTGAGAATCCATCCAAAGACCGTGTCTTGGGCTATTAAGTGTTCCACAACTTGATGTCGAACACCTTCCAAAATGATTTGTGGGTACAGATCCCCACCAATCAAGACATCGACTTTTCCACTCTGATGGAAATTCTTGTCGGCTAAATTGAGATTCGGTATTTGATCAACCACGGAGGGATTGATCGAAGTGGTTGGAAGGTTTCCGGTCAACTTCGAGAGAATTAAAGCCGATACTTTAATTCTAAAGTTGGAATCCTTTGGAGAACCTATCACAACCGTGCACCGTTTCGAGACTTGAACGGCGACTTTCGCATTCAAGCCCGAAATTTGTGCACTATCTCGAGTGTAGGGGATTTTGAGAACGTTTTGCAGACGTTCTGAAATGAAGGTTCCTTCAGAACCAGGATCTATTAGCGCTCTAGCTTCGTACTCGACTCCATTGTGACAAATAGTCACCATCGCAGTACCCAGAAGCACCTTGGGGGACCCCCGCACGTCACTCTGAACTATTTCAGAGCTATCGGAGGTAGACTGTTGTGGGCTACCTTCAGGGCTGTGTACCTGAGAGGTAGACGGGCGCGAGGTTCCATGTCGACTTGACTCTTCCGAAGTCGACCGAGTGGAAGCATCGCGATGCAAAAGCGTGTGGTGACGTTGTTTACACGTTCCACAATTGAAAGCACTTTTGCAATCTCGAATTTTATGAGAATACGACAAGCAATTCAGGCACAAGTTCAGTCGTCGAACTGTAGCAAACCGTGTTTTTGCTGTCATCTCAAAAAATCTAGGACATGTTCTAATACCGTGTGCATTAGAACAAAGTCTGCAAGATGTCACCTTATTGACATTTGCATAGTGGGAATTTATGCGTCTTGTGTCGAAATTATTGTGAGAAGCCGTAACTTTCACAGACGCCCTTGAAGTTGTGGCACTTCGTATGTTTAAAACTGTTTCCAACGTCTGGAAACGACTCGTCAAGAAATTGTCCATGTCCGCCCACCGTGGGATTTCGGACTTGGAAACAATACTTTGCTCCCACAATGAGAGCGTAGCCTCAGGTAGCCGAGTGGAACATAAATAAACAAATATGGCGTCCCAACTGCTGATATCCATATCATACAATTGAAACGTCGAAATGCAATTATTTATGTCCCGCTGCAGCTTTCTAATGGAACTTCCTGATTCCACCTGGACCACTGGGAGATTAAACAGAACTTTAAGTTGACTGTTTATGAGGATTCTCTTGTTTTCGTACCGGTCAGCAAGATTTTGCCAAGCGGTAGCGAAACCGTCATGTGTGAGAGGCGATTTCTTAACTATGTCTTTCGCCTCTCCAGAAGTCTTCTGGTTTAAATAGTAGAGCTTCTCTACTGGGGTCAGCCGCTGATTCGACATATAAATCGCGGTGAACATGTCTCGGAAAGACGGCCAGGACAAATAGTCACCATGAAAAACATCGATATCTACCGGAGGCAGATTGATGCTGTGACTAGACATGGGAAGGGGATCAATTTCCTTTGGTTCGGAAATTGATTGACTAAATTCGTGAATCAATTGATTCATTTTCCCCATGCAACGGACATATGCATCGTAGCAAACACGATACTTAACTTTAAGCGTTGTTAAGTCCATTGCCTCATCGTCGGCTTTGGTTGTGGATCGTCGAAATAAAATCGTCTCATATGACGACTTGACATCTAGCCACAAAGATTTTAACTCATCCTTTTGAACTTCAAGTGTGAAAGGAGAGTGATCGGACAATGGAGTTGAATCAAATTCAGACTCGAAAACGACAACATCATCGGTAACCCGAATGAAAGTCTCATATGAGGACATATTTAACTTGGGTTAGTACTAAAAACACGGACCAAACAAAATCTTTAAATTTATATTTAAAAAACAACAAAAATATCACACACAAAAACAAAATTTTCTTCTGAGTGATCCCCAAATCACTCAGGCCAACACGAAAATATATAAAAATATAATATAATTAAAAATATAATTTAATATATTTCAAATATAATATATTAAATTAAGGCGACTTGCCTAACTTTTTCGCTTGGGTGTGTTTGCAAAATTAAGGCCACTTGCCTAATTGTTTTGTGTGGGGGGTACGCTCTCTTATTGCGCACCGCTCGCAGTGTGGTTGTTGTTGTCTGCACTCGCTTGTGCTGACCGTCCGTTTTTTGTACGGTGTGTGCACTTTTTGCACTCTCTTCTGTGTTGTTGTTGTTGTGCGTGCCTCTGGCGACGCGTAGACTCTCGTTGTCTTCTATTCTGTTGTGCCCGTGAGACAAACAGAGATAGAAGACGAAATTGGAGAGATCAATTCGTGAGTGTGCGGGTGGCTTGCACTATGCTTAGTGCGTAAGAAGGGAACGAGTGTCGTTGCAACTCGTTGCACTGTTTGTTTGCAGCGATCGAATATCGAGCAGTTTTACAGTGGGGCTTTTGTTCTCTCGCACAATTTGTATGCTTATGTTGGATTTTCAATTTTCCAAAATAAACACAGCAAATTGTCAAGATCGCGAGGAAAACTTAAATAACCACTATTGGTTATGAACCGCTAACCAGTTGGACAGTAAAATTTGGTCTCTATGACCCACTGTGCACAACTGTTGAAAAAGAGGAAAGATGTGTGTGACTATTCACACACTCTTTTGGCGCACTTTTTCGACTCAAACGTTTTGAGTTGCGGCGAATTGACAATTTTCGCGGAGAGTTCGGGCGAGTTCGCGAATTTGAATAAATAAATTATTCTGTTTTTATTTATAAAAACGCAAGAGGACACCAAATCAAACACTATATTCCACGCACCTTTTTTTCTGATGGCTCTGGAACTGATGACTCTGGTGTGGCGGCGAATATCCGGCTCGAAGGACCAAAATGTAGAGCGCGCTGGCCTCTAAATAATTAAAGTTGGCGCTAGTGCTCTGGGCTTAGTAGCGGGGCTGGGGGGTGGATGCTTCGCGCAGTGAAATGCCGTCGGCAAAACCAAAATTGTCCGTCCGGCAAATCGGCAACTGAAAACGCCAAAACTCGTTCCGCAGCAAAATCGTCACAAATTAAAAACACTGAAATAGTTTGGGGCAGTAAATATTCTTTATTTACGCAATACAATAATCACCTATGTGATCCAAAATAGTGATGTTTCACCTATGTGAAACAAAACGTAGGTACTTGATCTCTTCCTGGTGAGATCCAAAACAAACAAGTCTATCACCTATGTGATCTTAATTGTGAGACGTGTATCACCTATGTGATCTAAGAAGTGACTGATCGTCGGAAAACTTCGGATGAGTTCGTGACCCTTCCACACAATAAAGTGGAGACTTTTCCGACGATTCCTATATGCACCTACACAAAGCCCTAAAACATTGAACAATGTTTGTCAACATGTAGACAAACATGAATCTAAACCTGACGGCGGTGATTCGATGTTTGGCGTAAACACATAAATTTTCGAAAATTTCATAATTCAGCCAATTTTTCATGGAAATCTTAAATCCTTCATATCTCCGTAAATACGCGTTATTTGGCGAAAAGGACGATAATTCGTGACGACCTATAAATTTTCGAAAATTTCATAATTTATGCAATTTTTCATGGAAATCTTAAATCCTTCATATCTCCGTAAATACGCGTTATTTGGCGAAAAGGACAATAATTCGTGACGACCTATAAATTTTCGAAAATTTCATAATTTATGCAATTTTTCATGGAAATCTTAAATCATTCATATCTCCGTAAATACACGTTATTTGGCGAAAAGGACAATAATTCGTGACGACCTATAAATTTTCGAAAATTTCATAATTCAGGCAATTTTTCATGGAAATCTTAAATATTTCATATCTCCGTAAATACGCGTTATTTGGCGAAAAGTACGATAATTCGTGACGACCTATAAATTTTCGAAAATTTCATAATTCATGCAATTTTTCATGGAAATCTAAAAACCTTCATATCTCCGTAAATACGCGTTATTTGGCGAAAAGGACGATAATTCGTTACGATCTATAAATTTTCAAAAATTTCATAATTCAGGCAATTTTTCATGGAAATCTTAAATCCTTCATATCTCCGTAAATACGCGTTATTTCGCGAAAAGGACGATAATTCGTGACGACCTAAAAATTTTCAAAAATTTCATAATTCAGGCCATTTTTCATGGAAATCTAAAATCCTTCATATCTCCGTAAATACGCGTTATTTTGCGAAAAGGACGATAATTCGTGACGACCTATAAATTTTCAAAAATTTCATAATTCATGCAATTTTTCATGGAAATCTAAAATCCTTCATATCTCCGTAAATACGCGTTATTTCGCGAAAAGGACGATAATTCGTTACGATCTATAAATTTTCGAAAATTTCATAATTCATGCAATTTTTCATGGAAATCTAAAAACCTTCATATCTCCGTAAATACGCGTTATTTGGCGAAAAGGACGATAATTCGTTACGATCTATAAATTTTCGAAAATTTCATAATTCAAGCAATTTTTCATGGAAATCTTAAATCCTTCATATCTCCGTAAATACGCGTTATTTCGCGAAAAGGACGATAATTCGTTACGATCTATAAATTTTCAAAAATTTCATAATTCAGGCCATTTTTCATGGAAATCTAAAATCCTTCATATCTCCGTAAATACGCGTTATTTCGCGAAAAGGACGATAATTCGTTACGATCTATAAATTTTCGAAAATTTCATAATTCATGCAATTTTTCATGGAAATCTAAAAACCTTCATATCTCCGTAAATACGCGTTATTTCTCGAAAAGGACGATAATTCGTGACGACCCATAAATTTTCGAAAATTTCATTATTCAGGCAATTTTTCATGGAAATCTTATATCGATCATATCTCCATACATTAATTCGTGACGACCTCTAAATTTTCGAAAATTTCATAATTCATGCAATTTTGCATGGAAATCTTAAATATTTCATATCTCCGTAAATACGCGTTATTTGGCGAAAAGGACAATAATTCGTGACGACCTATAAATTTTCAAAAATTTCATAATTCAGGCAATTTTTCATGGAAATCTTAAATCCTTCATATCTCCGTAAATACGCGTTATTTCGCGAAAAGGACGATAATTCGTGACGACCTAAAAATTTTCAAAAATTTCATAATTCAGGCCATTTTTCATGGAAATCTAAAATCCTTCATATCTCCGTAAATACGCGTTATTTTGCGAAAAGGACGATAATTCGTGACGACCTATAAATTTTCAAAAATTTCATAATTCATGCAATTTTTCATGGAAATCTAAAATCCTTCATATCTCCGTAAATACGCGTTATTTCGCGAAAAGGACGATAATTCGTTACGATCTATAAATTTTCGAAAATTTCATAATTCATGCAATTTTTCATGGAAATCTAAAAACCTTCATATCTCCGTAAATACGCGTTATTTGGCGAAAAGGACGATAATTCGTTACGATCTATAAATTTTCGAAAATTTCATAATTCATGCAATTTTTCATGGAAATCTAAAAACCTTCATATCTCCGTAAATACGCGTTATTGCGCAAAAAGGATTTTAATAACTAACGACGAATAATAACGAGGAAAATACCGAACAAAAAATAACACAAAAATAAAGGAAAACAAGAAAAATAAAAATATGCAAACATAAATATATATGTATAACAATAACAGAAATATATAAATATTGACGAAAATAAAAAAAATATATACATATATAGAAAAACAGCAAAATTAAATAAAAAAATATAAATAAAATTAAAAAAATTATAATGAAAAAATTAAAAAAACTACAAATAAAGACGAGAAAAAAATAAAAACAACGAAAATAAGCATAATCCAATACAACTGCAATACCGAAAATAAACAACAAGAACAACATTAATTTTATGTCTCTGGCATTTAGGGCTCGTTCTCCTTCCACCATTTGATGGCCAATTATAGCGAAATTTGTCATTCGATTGACCACAAAAATAATGAGACATTGTCTCTGTCTCTTGAGGTGGAGGAGGAATGAGAAAGGCGAATAAATAGAATGAGAGGAGGAGACAAAGAGAATTAGAAAATGACATCAAGTTAGAGAAGGATAGAAAATTCGATCAGTAAAAAAAAACTCATTGGGGACATTAAAAAATTCAACTTCAATCAGTATCAGAGAAGGTTGAAGATAAATAAATTTCCCTCAACGAAATTAGCCCAAAGGAATTTATCCTCGAGGCAGACGAAGGAATTTCCTCCCAAGGCCATGATGAATCCACAATCGTCTGTCGTTTGCTTTAGGCAAATGTCCTCCACACTCTTGGATTAAAATCCCTTCTTCATCGAAGAGAAAATCCTCGTCCTTCGCTGGCCAGAAGGAAGAAGCTTGTCCTTAGGCGGTTTGCTATCTCTTTCACGCTGGATGCATGTCCTCCTAATTTTCATTGTCGCCATCGTTGTCGTTGTCCTCGTTGTTCTTTTAGACTCATCGTTTATGGACTCTTCGTCGTCTTCGTTCTTCTCGTTCTCATTCTCATTCATTCTCCTCCTCATCCTCGTCATCATCTTTCTTCTCCTTGCCCTCATCCACCACATCATTGTTGTCTCTTTTTCGTTACGATTCGCAGACCGTGAAGGACTCTGGTTGACAGGATTCGCGGTTCCTTTGCCTCTAAGGTCATGATCCTTCGCCCTTTGGCCGCGGCATGACGAATTCCTCATCCTTCTTCTTCTTTTTATCTCAATCTTCCTTGAGCCCCTTGGTCACGCCCACATTTCGCCAGATGTTGCTGCTGCTGGGTCGTCGTATGAATTCCTTGAGGCTTTAAATTGACTGCTTCAAGGTTGGGGAGAGTCCTTCAAGGACCTCGGGGCTCATTGCATGGCGCATTAAGATGAGGAGGGAATGAGAGAGAGAGGTGGAAAAGGGAAGAGAGATAAAAAAGAAGATCGAGTTGGAGATAATACTAGAGAGGGGAGGAAGATGGTGAGTAAGATAGAGAGGGGAAGATAGTAACCAGATGGGCGTGAAATCTTAGGGAGAAGGGTCTTCTTAGGGAGAAAGGTCTGGTAGAAAGAGATGCAAAGGGAAAGGAAGTGAAGAACACGAAGGAAGAAAAGGCACGAGGAGCAAGTGGTGAGAAAGTGAAGGAAGTGAAGCAAGGACTAAAGACTAAGAAGATAATGTTAACAATTGGACTATTGCGGAGGATTTCGTTCCATGTTCGGATTTTGCTTTATATTTGTTCTTGTTCCAAAATTTTGCTGTTGTTGGCGTTCGTAAAAATTGCGTTGTTTTTGTTTCTTAAAATTATGTTGTAGTTGCTTTTGTTATGCTTATTGCGACCTTTGTAGTTATATTTTTGTTGTTGTATTTTCGTCTATACATTTTTGTTTCCTGTTGTTGTTCTGATTCTTGGTGTTGTTGTTATCTTGTTATTGTTGAATTTGTATTATTATTTCAGCTATTCAAATCTAATCTCTTTGATTATACTCCGCAGCAAAGGAAGGAGTTCGTGGTCGATTTCGCGGATTCCTTGAGGATTTTTCACGGTCAGGATGAGAAAACAGACGAAATGTACAGGTCCCAAAATCGAGGAAAAACCAAACAACTAAGTCTAAAAATAACTGCAGCTGGATAAAACTAAATGATCATAAAATTGAAGGATCAACTGATAAACTGAAGGATCATGATATTTGTTTTACCCCAAAATTAAAGGATCATACTCCACAATCAGAATTAGATGTAAAAATAATGATAAAATTCAAAAGAGCGTGTTATTATTATTATTATATTATTCCCCATCCTCCTCCTCTCACCAATTTATTTGTCATCCACTAGTTTTCTCTCCATAATTGACTCCATGTTACGAACATCAACCCCATTGACACAGAGCTGGAAAAAGGATTGAGAACTAGCGCACCGCACCTGGTCTACCCAGGCAAAATCTGTTAACTTCGGCCAGGCCGAAGTTTACATACCCTACACCCTGCATATAACGTTTATTAAAGGAAAAAAAGGGAATTTCTATCAATAATTAGTGAAAAATTCATCATTACACTTCAATGCTATTAACTCTATCGTGCGATTTTACAACTGTTCATTTCAATGCAGACAAAATCGGATTCAACAATAGTCTTGGGAGGATTGAAATTTCCAACAATATAAAGGCCCGAAGTACTTGCTGCGCTACTATAAGCAACATATAGTGCCGCGCGACTGATTCCACTTGGAAGATGAACAGCCATTTGGGAATATGTAGTTCCCTGACTTTTGTGGATTGTGATCCCTTCAGCAGGTACAATTGGAAATTGTATTCTATCAATCGTCACCTGCGCATTATATTGAAAGGATATAATCAATTTTTTATGGGCGTCCATTGAGGTTCAGTTGGATGTGGTCTCTTTCTTCTTGCATTCACTCCCACCTTTCATCAGCCAATAACATCCATAAAGTAGTTGGATTTATTGTAGATCTACGATTTTGTATGGAAGGTGCTCGTGTCCTTTGTAGCTTTTGAGCTGTAGCTTGTCAATTTTTAGCATGTAAACTCGTATCGGTGGCACATGATCAGACGCAAAATTTTATCTCGATATATACCATAGTTCACCAGATATCCCATATAAACCTTTTGCTTTATATGGGAGGTGGGCGTGTCCGTTGACCGATTACGCCCATTTTTACATACAAGTAGCTTATTAATATAGAAATACTAAATCCAATACTAAATTTCAAGTCAGTATCTCTTACCGTTTCTTCACAAAATCTATTTCCACAGACAGACACACAGACAGACAGACGGACATAGCTAAATCGATTCAGAGGTGACGCTGATCAAGAATATATATACTTTTCCATACCTACGACCTCTGCTTTAATGCGTTACAAACGGAGGGACAAAATGAATATACCCTTACCCACAGGGTGTAGGGTATAAAAAGAAAGAAAAATAGCAAAGGAGAAATAAAGCAAAAGGGAGAAAGAAACACCAAGGGCGAGTGAGTGAAGGACACGAGAGACCACGAGTGAATTAAAATAAATTTGCTCGAGGGGGATTTTTTGCGAGGGATTAAGTTATTGAGTGTTTGTTGTTGTTGTTGTACTCTTTATCCCAATGCGACTGTTTTTGGTTTTTGCCAATGTTGTCATCTAATATTGTTGTTAGTATTGTTGTTGCTGTTATTGTTATCATTGTTGTTAATTTTGTTGTTATTTTAATTTTTTTTTTGATGTTATTATTGTTGCCCAACGCTCAAGTGAAGATAAACAAGGACATTTGGTAATCGTCACACAGCGTGGGCGACAGGGAGCGTGGGTTTTCATGTGATCTGTGTAGGATAATGTTGTCGTCTTGGTCTGGGGGTTAAATTTTTAAATAAAAAAAATATATTGCAAATTAACTAAAATAAAATAAATTTAAAAATCTCTAAAAATACTTAGAAACAACAGCAACCTAAACCCCTTCAAACGATTACCAAGAGACATTAAAAAAACAACAAAAACCACCTACGACCGTGTTTGCATTAAATATTGTTATGATAGTAGTTGTCTTAGGATGTTGTTGCTGCCCATTATCGCATACCTTTCATATCATACTTCTATCTCAATTTTCTTCTTTCCTCCGTTTTTTTTTTCTCTCCCTCTAACTCTCACAATCACTCTATCTCTCTCACGCAATCCCTCAATTTCTCTCTCATACACTTTCCCTTTATCTCTATCTCACACTTTCCCACTAACTCCCACAGTCTCTCTTTATCTCTCTTTCGCACTTTCACTCACTTCACCCTCTCGCTCTATCTCTCTCACTATTAAGCTATCTTTCTCACTCCCTCCCTCCCTTTCTCTCACCTCTTGTTGGGGTCCATCGCGCGTGATCAGCACAAATTAAATCGTCCTGAGCTCGAACCCAATCTAACCATCAGAATTCGTGCGTATGTCGTTGGTATCTCTAACAAGAGAGTGTTTATTCAGTTTGTGGGTGTTTCTAGGTGCATGTTTGTGTGTGTTAGTGTTGTTTATGTGGGTGTGTGTTTGTATTTATGTGTGTATGTTTTTGTTGCTTTGTACGTGTTGTGGCCGCAGGATACGTCTTTCCGTGCTTTCGAATAATTTCCACAGCGAAACTGTCGGCCCAAATTCGCGGAAATTTCTCTCGTTTCTTTCCTTTCGATCTCTCGATGATGGGGACGTGGACGAATCGAGGGCGAGGACAAGGATTCGGTCTCCGATCTTAACGTGGAAACGGTTTTTAGTCAGAACCTCGAGGGATCCCAAGGATTGTCAGATATCTCATTCTTGCCTCTCATCTTTTACTTTCCTCACTCACTAACTCACTCACTCACTCACTAACTCACTCACTCTCACCTCTCTTTCACCTCATACCTCACACCTCACCTCACTATCACCTCTCCTTCACCTCATTCCTCACCTCACTTCTATCACTCCACCTTACTTTCTACGCACTTTAACCTCACCTCTTACCTCTGTCCACCTCATTTTGTTCATCACTCTCTACCTCTCTTTATATCCACATTAGTCTCCACTTTCAGTTACTTCTCACCTTTCACTCCATACCTTCCATAATTTTAAACCACTCTCCACACCTTCTCTTCCTTTATCTCTCTTCCTTTTCCTTCACTCTCCACCTCACCTCACTCCACACCTTCTATCGACAGCCCTCTTCACCTCTGTTAAATACCTTCCACTTTGACCTATGCCCAAAGGTCGCTCCTGACTTCCGTCCACGAGGCCATATTGCTGTGACCCCCAACTCTCTAATTGTTTCTACCTCCATCCTTGTCACTTGCCTCTGGGACTCGACTCTCCACCTTTCACTACATCCACTCACCTCACCTTTCATTCCACCCCACCTTGTACTCCATCCTCACCAACTCCCGAGGCCCACCGTTTAAAATGCTTCCCGCGACGCAGAGATTTTAAAACGCCTTCGAGCATCCGGAGCCACAACGGGAGCCTACGTTTTTATCAGCAGCTCCCCGGATTTCGTTCTCTTGATTTCGTTTTCCCGATTTCGTTCCCATGTCTTCTCTCGCCCCTTGATTTATCGCATTAGTTATGATTTACGAGCGAGATGCTTCCCTCTCACTCATTCTCGAACCCTTATCATTCCCTCTCTCTTTCTTCTTCCCTCTCTTCTTCTCACTCCCCCTCTCCTTCTCACTCCCTCCTTCCATCTTTCTTCCTTCTCGTTTCATCGCGGTTTCTCTCACCTTCATCTGACTCCTGAAATTAACGCACGTTTCTTCTTCTTCTTCCTCCTCACGCATCGTGACCTTTGGGTCAGGGAGGTGAGAAGAAGAACTACATCCTGTTAAGGCTTTATTTAATTTTATGGTGGTGGGATGTGGATGGAGAACTGTTTGGGGACCGATGGAGAAGTTGAATCATGATGTGTTTCAAAAGGTCTTGGTACAAGATTCTTGTGTTTCAATAGGTCTTGTCTTGTTACAAGATTCTTGTAGGATTCAAAATTCCATATATGATTACATAAACCTATTCCATTAAATAATGCATTTAATTAAATAACTATTTAAAAAACAAACACAGTTTCAACATTAACTACTATCAATAGTCATTAATTTATATATTGCCATTCATTATTCAAAGAGTTGTTAAAGAGTTTTTAAGTCTTCTTCGTCGATCCAAAAAGACCTCAATTTCCAAGAACCCATAACCGAGACTAATTTTCCAACCGAGACTTAATTTCCAATAATCCCAAGAATAATGTGAATGTACCTTTTCGACCTCTCTATACTCCTCCTTTCCTCGTTTCAATGCTTCCACATTCCCTAAGCTTTCGCTATCCACTCCATCTTCATTGAGCTTGGTTTCTTAACCACCTTAGCTGATTTAATCCCTCCAACTCTTTAGACTATTTTGGGTTTAGCTTCAACTTTCTCACTCCTTGGATTCGTTCGATTTAGATTCATTTTCTTTACCCTTCTTCTCCTTACCCTTCTTCTCCTTAGCCTTCATCTCCTTAGCCTTCTTCTCCTTAGCCTTCTTCTCCTTACCCTTCTTTCTCTTAGTTTAATTCTGTTTAGCTTCCTTTATGACCTTCTCCTTCTTCCTCCTCATCCTTTTCCTTCTCAACCTTCTTCCTCCTCATCCTTCTGACCTCCTCCACCTTCTCAAAAAACAATTACAAATGAACCCTGCGAACAAGGAGGTCCTTTGAAGACTTCCTTGAACTGTGTGAGGCCGAAAGGGGGGCGGGGGGGGGGGGGAAACCCACAATGCCACACCCACATCCGAACCATCGCCACCGCCCATTTGTCACACCCCAGGCGACAATTATCGGTTATCACGAAGACCAACACAGAAGGAAACAAGAATGAGGAGGCGTCCCACGGTCAGACGATTGCAATAATTGTGCGTGTTGAAGGAGTCAATAGAAGAGAAAGAGGAGCGAAGAGAAAGAGGAGCGAAGTCGAAGAGCAGGAGAGTGAAAGGGATGAGAATGAGAAGTGAAGAGGAAATGCCGACGATTGTTGTGCGAGTGAGACGGAATTTATGCCTGACATTAATTGATGGAACGCGTCCGAACTCATTAAAACTCCTGCCATTTGGCGAGCGAACTCCATTGATTCGCATAATTCCAATGGATCTCATGGGTTGAGGGTGAGGAAATGAAGGTTGAGGGGAGGAAATAAAGGTTGAGGGTGAGGAAATGAAGGTTGGTCGGAAGGTTGTGGCCAAAAGGGGGTTGGACAAAAGGTGGATGGTCGGGGTTGAAACGAAGGAAGGAAGGACGTTTGGTCGCTGCGTGAAGGCGTTTCCTTGTTTTTGTTTTGTATTACTGCTTCCTCTCTTCGTTTGTCCTTCGTCCTGAGGTTTTGACTCACGTCTCTTGTGATTGTTCCTTTGATTTAGTTGTTGTTATAAATCATAGTTGTTTTGGTGAAGGTTATTGGTTATTATGTTGTTATTTTTGGTGGTGTTATTTTAGTTATAGGTATGCTTATGTTGCTGTTGTTGATTTTGCCGTTGTATTTGTTGTTACTATTAAATTTGTTATTATTTTGATATTGTATTATTTCTATAACTTTTGCAGTTATTGTTGTTCTTCAGAATAGATAGCTGTTTTATTTTGTGTATTCATTTTAGCATATATTTTTTTCTTATTTTCTATTATTATTACATTTTATTATTTATACTAAGTAAATTAATTGTTAACATTTTTTGATAGATTTTCGAACAAATTTTTATTGTTCTTGTTTTTAAAATTTTTTTAATTTTTATATTCGTTTGTTATTTTAATTTTTATTATTTGTTATTATTATTTTTATTTTATTTATATTCGTTTCGTTTGTTATTTTAATATATATTTTTATTTTTTTTGTACACAATTTTTTACTATTTGCTATTGAAGTAAATATTTGTTATTGTTGTTGTTATTGAAGTTAATATTTTGTTGTTTTATTTGTCTAAGAGTTCCCTCTTTATGTTTTGTTTTGTCCATCAGGTTTCTCCTTAAATGATTATATTTCCAAAAAACTAACTATTCAGCCATTCATAAAAATCTCCCACCTCTCTACACCTTCCATTCTACAGCTCTTTATTATACACGTATTTTTCTTCTCTCTTTACTTTTTGCAACCATTACTTCTTCCCAAATGTACTGTTGCCCACTCTAGTTTTTCCTCTATACTTCTTTTCTTCTTTTATATTTTCTTCCCTCCTCATTACTTCTTCCCGCTTTTCCAACTTCAACTCTCTCCTTTCCTCTCCAACAAATAGTCTTCCCTTCCCCCTCTAACGCTCCATTCTGCCTGATTCGCTGATGACTTCTGACACGCCAATGCGTGCCACCTTACGAATTTCATGCCTTACGTTGCGTCGCAACGTCTGACGTGTTGACATTACGTCGTGACGTTATGCCGTTATGACGACGTGACGTTATGACGTTAGGGCGTTACGTCGTTACCTTTAACTACGCCATCGCCTTCGTCGTCAACGTTCACGCACTATTTACCATGGAACGGGTTTAATCGCAAATTTCAGACGCTCATTCATCAGGCCTTGAGATTGAGAGAGTGAAACAAAGAGAGAGTGAGTGAAATGGAGAGTGAGTGAGTGAGATGGAGGATAATGAGCAGAAGGAGGCTCTCAGAGTGGTTGATGGTGTTTGTTGCCGTTGATGGAAATGGGAATAAATTGTGTTTGCTTTGCACAAAGTTTTAATTACATACAAATGCTTTTTTGTTA
>JAFDUT010000132.1:47293-104513 GCA_017309665.1 Coelopa frigida | reverse complement strand
CCTTTTGTGTTTATCTACATATTTATGTGTTTAAATTATTCCAATATATAAATATATCGTAAACATGGTCATAACATTTGGTTTGGCCTTCTATTAACATTACAATATCATGATAGTAAAAAATATCATGCGACTTCTTTATCACGTAATTTAGACCAAATCCAAAACGAAGCGAGGACATGAACCAAAGACAAGAACCCAACCGAGTTCAGACCTTTCTCAACATGAGAGCTGTTGCCTAGCGGTAATTATTATGTCTACGAGCACTTTTTCTACAGAGACAGAGGGAGAGAGCTGCGTCAGAGACCGAGAAAGCGAGAGAGTGCAAATAAATGTGAGAGAGGAGAGAAAATTCAAAATGGGAGAGAGTAAAAGCTCTTTTTTTACCGCTGAATTGGAGAGAAATTTTAGCGTGAAGTTGAGGTTGATGTGAATTTTAGAATAATAAGATGAGAATCTTGAGAATTCAAATTTGGTTTTTAATTTTTTCAATATTTTTATCATTTTTATTTTAATTTAAACTTTTTTATATTCATTTTTATTTTTATTATTTTTTTTTTAAACTTATTTTCATCAAAAGCGAATTAGAGAAAATTTTGCATAAACAATCATTTTTCTCATTCTCAAAAATTATATAGAGAATTTGTTCTCTCCAATCACAAACTCTCTCTCACAATCTCTCTTGTTATCACATTCTCTCACTCTTTTCGACTCTCACTCTCTCCCTCTCTCTCTGACACCATCTGTTGTAAGCGCTCTCTCGTTTTACGTTACGTCGCTCACGCAATGGGAGAAAACGGCGTAAAATCCACCCACGAAAAGGACACGAAGGACTTCCGTCTATCTCTCAAATACTCTGTTCGTTGTTCGTCTCCGGGACCCGAGGGAAAAATTCCACGCAACAACTGCGTAATTTTCTCACCTCACGAAAGCCGACGAACGAACGACGAAGAGAGAGAGAGTTTGGTCAGCTGTGGAAATTGTGAGAAAATCGAGAGAAGAAAAATTGAGGGAGAGAAAATATTGAAAATTTAGAGAGAGTCGTTTCAGCTATTGAGAGAATTTTTATGGGAAAAATACTGAGAGAGAGAGCTCCAAATACTTGGGCCCTAGTGTCTGACTTTGGCTGAAGCTTTCATTCAGCGCTTTCGCTCAGCGAGTCCTTGTTGTCCTTTGCGAAAACGAGACTTTTTACCAAATTTCAGTTTTAGCTCATCCGTCGGAGTGTTCTGTTAAATGATGACGGGCTGCGCTTACGCCACACGGGAACGCGACGTAATCGTACGGGTTGAAGAAGAGTGACGTTTGGAATCCCCGAGGAACCGAAACAAATCGTATCGAAACGTGGGTGTAAATCACAAGAAAGAAAAAATAATAATTACTAACAACAAAGTAATTACCAACAACAAAAAAATAATTACTAGCAAAAAATAAATACAACAAAAAATATTAACCAAAAAAAAAGTAATCACGAAAAAAAGTGAATATCATAATTACTACAGAAATAGTGTAAATTAGTTAAATAATAATAAAATTGTTTCCTTGATAATAAAATGAATATTATGAATATTGAAAATATTTCCTAAATAATACAATTCCCTCGAAGAGAAAAAAAAAAAACAGAAAAAGAAAATAAATGTAAGAAAATGAGTATGGAAAATATAAAATAGAAAAAAAATATAAAATAGGAAAAATAGAAACGTTTCACTGTAGAGAGAAAAAGAGAACGGAATCCTTTCGTTGTCGTCGTTAACTTAACGAGTCCTGCATCCTTGACGTTCGGTTGACCTGCAAAAGGCCGAAGCCGATGTTTCGTGGGAGGACGAAAGATTGACGACGACGACCAGAACGACGACGATGTCGGCAGGCCAAAAGACGTTTCGTGTGCATCCTTTCGTGTGGTAATTGGTTTTTAAAGGATTCTCCACAACGGCAGGAACGATGTCGTGTCCTTGTCGTCATCGTAGCCTTCATCGTCGTCGTCGTCCTCAACGTCGTTTTCAACGCCTTCGTCACATCGTCGTCCTCTGCCGATTCGCGTTCGCGTCGAGTTGTCGAGGTCGCAGGATCCTGGCTGCTGCTGCTGCTCCTGTTGTCTCTTCTATGCGGGCGTGCGTCTGTGTGTGGGTGTGCGGTTTTTGTGCATCCGTGGTTGGGGGTGTGTGTGTGGGTGTGACAAGAAACTAGGATGCGTGGTTAATTTTGAAACAATTAACAATCAAGTTTATTTTCGCTTTTATCGAAATAAACTTCGTTTTTATCGAAATATACTTCGCTTTTATCGAAATAAACTTCGCTTTTATCGATATAAACTTTTATTTCTTGTAATGCCAACTTAATGACTTACAAGGATTTTTTGACGATTGAATGATTTTCTTCTCTATCGACATCAAGTGTGAATTATATTCAAGGGATATTTTTGAGTCAACAATATTAGAGCAACAACTCAGTGGTTATGAAAGTTCATTCAACGAAAATAAACCATAATAAGAAAAACCAAATAAAATTTAATTAAGTAAACTTTTAAATACGAACAATATTTGTACAAAATAAATGAACAATATAATTGAACGAATTAATTGAACAATAATAAAATAACTAGTTTGATTGAATTATATTAAATATTAAATTAAATTAAATAGTTGATTAAAATTAATAACATATTTCAATTGAAAAAAATAACTATTTGATTAATTGGAATAAAAATACCTATCTGATGAATTCGACAAAAATATGTGAATACAGATATTTTAAAAAATTATTTGACTGAGATATTTCTGAAGAATACTTCAATAAAAAGTTTGATTAAATTTGAATAAAAATATACGAATATTGGAATGAATATTGAATATTAGAAGGAAATAATGATTGAAATTGTTTAATAAACTATTAGATAAACCTTAAAAACTTAATTAAATAAAATTAATTTAAATAATTTTGAATTTAATATTCAAATACAAAAATTTTAATTAATGTTTTCAATAAAATATTTGAATAAACGAATAAACAATACTTCAATAATAATTTAATAATTTAAAATATATTTCTTTATTTCAATAAAACATTATGATTATTATGAAAAATATGAAGAAAATTATGGAATTCATTTCATAAACTGTATCTTTAAAAAAGAAATTCTCTTAAATACAATAATTATAACTGTAAAGTCAAGAAGCGTCAAAGAACTTAATTAAAAGAAATAAAAATAATAAAAATGATTTAAGGACACATTTCAAAGAATAATGGATTAAAAAAAAAAAAACCACAGCAGAAATAACAGTAAATGAGAAGTTGAAGTGTTGCCAACGCGACCGACAGAACGAGCGAGTCTGAAGCGAAGCGAGAAGTTCATTTGAAAAGAAAGTCTGCGAACGTCGACACTTTAATTAATATTGCTTTTAATTGCTTCATCTCTGACGGGTTGTTATTGTTGCTGTTGTTGTCGTTGTGATGTCTCTCTTTGTCCTTCGTTTCACATCCTCCATCTCTTTCTCTTCCTCTCCCTTCTTCATCCATCCACCATGACAACAACAATAACAACAACATATCAAAAAAAGTTCCCAGGATGAGTAGCGAAAACGGAAAGTTGAAAAAGTTCTTCGCATAATAATTTCGTAAATGATAAAAGTTACAAAAACACCAACCAACACTCACACACGTCACCACCCAACCAACCACGCCCCCTTTCACGCCCCCCGCCCCCTCTGCTTGAACCAGCTGTGTGCATGAGTGTGCAAAGAATCCGTGTTTATGTAAATGTGCTCGTGTATGTGTGAGTGCGCGTGTGATGCATAAAAAACGCACATTAAAAATCATAATTAAAGAAGAAAGAAAAAACGGTTGAAGGAAAATACGTAAAAGCAGTAGAGGGAGAAGAAGTAGCTGTTGAAAAAGAAGAAGAAGAAGAAGCAGCAGCAGCCACCAACGAACGACGAACGAGTGAACGAAATATTTCAACATAAAATTTCTAGGATTATCCTTCTCTTTTTTTCTCGTCGGCTTCGGCTTCGCGGCTTTCGGTTCTCATTCACACGCACCAAAGCACACATAAACACACACATACTCACATTCAACGTGCGTGTGTGTTTGTGTATGTGTGAGCTTGGATCCTGCTCGCAAATTATACAACGGCTTAAAGTGAGTACCGTTTCTTCTTCTTAGTACTCTTTCCATTACTCTTTTTAATCTTTACCTCCATTTTACCTCCTATTCCTATATTTTCTCCTTCTCCTTTTTTGATCCCCTTTCACATCTTCTTCTCATAATTTTCTCCACTTTTTTCACCTCATTCCCTTCTTTAGCCTCATATTTTCGAGGCTTTGAACCTTGGAAGATAGAGAGAGATAAATTTGGGTTTTTTCTTCCTCTATTTTTCTCTCTCTCCCTCTATTTCTGTATTTTATTACTTCATTTCTATGTGTTCTTTTTTGGGATTTTCTACTTCCTTGCAGCAGGTTGTTGATTTAGTTTCTCAGAAGGTGTTTTGTTCGAGATTCCTATGTTTGTATAAGATCAAGAGGGATCCTTTGCTTTGTTGGGTGGGATCTCTGAGATGAAGTATTTGATTTGAATACGCTTCAAAGAGAGCTTCGTCAAAGGTTATCAGCTTATGGGGATATATCAGAAAATATATATATATTTTCGAGAGGAATAGATTTCAAAAATTCCTTTTGTTTCTGATGATTTATGAAAATAATAGAAGGAGTTATGGGAAGAATTTCCTGAAATATAGAACTCTTTTCAGTGTTTCCTTTCTGATCCATGAAATCTCAAACATTTACATCATAAAAAATAATAATGGACATGAGAGATATTTCTTCAGTTTAAGAATAAATAATATAAGAAACCATAAAATAAGTTTTAACGTTCCTCTAACAATGTTTTGTAGATTCTCAGATTCGATTTTCTGTGGAAAATCCCATACAATTTCGAAAACCCTCAAGGATTATCCTCATCCCACCATCATCGAGTCCTCAAAATCTCCTTTCAAGCTTTTGTACAGAATCCCCAGATAATTCTGACGACATAAAACAAATCCCCCAAAAGTTTTCGTAATGAACTCGCGATAAAAAACGGAAAAACATGAAACAGCAAAAACCTAATGAACATTATTTCAGTTATTTGAGAGGAAGTGAAAACATAATGGATAAAAACAATGACAATAACAAGGACTATAAAAATAATTGCTGGATTAGTGAAACACAAAAAAAAAAAAAAAACATATAAAAACAAAATAAATAAAAATAAAATGAAAATGTGGTTTTTCATTCTTCTGTTTTCAATGATTATTTCATTGGAATTTTTTCGTTTTTTTGTCTTATTTGGGAAAGTTACCATCGGTGTCAAGTTGTTGTTGTTGATGCCAAATCGTTGTTGTTGATGCCAATTTATTGTTGTTGGAGACAAGTTATTGCTGGTGACAAAATGTTTTTGGTGTCAAATTGTTGATGGTGTAAAAATGTTGGTGTCGGAATTTCTATGTGACACAATTTTATATTTTTTTATTGTTTTTTCCTGTATTTATTCTATTTTGAACCAATTTTTTGTTGTCGTATAAACACAGATGTGGAAATATTTTAACATTTGTATTTTTATTCCTATTTCTTTCCTTGCTTCATTCGAATCAATTTTAATGACGAGAACGATTGTGATTTTTATTTTCTCTCAGTGGAGAATTTTTATTCATTTTAATGCGAGAGCTTTATTTATTTTGTTGTTTTTATTTTATTATTATTTATATTAATTTTATTTTGTGTATTTGTTTTATTTTGTGTATTTATTTTATTTTTGTATTTTTTTTATTAAATATGTTTATTTTAGTTTATTTATTTTATTGCATATATTTGGTTTATTTTATGTTTTTTTTATACATTTATTTTTAATTCATTTTCATTAATTTATTTTATTTATTTTTATTTTTTCATATTCATTTCTTTTATTTTTCACATGTTTTTAAATATTTTTCTGAAATATTCTGTATGCACTTTTTATCCTTGTTCTCACACTTGTGCGGTTGTTGTTGTCATTATTATTGTTTGCAAAATAGTTGTAGTTATTGTTTTTTTTGGTTGATATCATCGTTGTTATTTTTGTCGTCATCGTTGTTATTGTTGTTGTTGATGTCACAATTGCTGTTGTTGTCAACGATGTTTCCATTGTGGATTATAATTGTTGGTACAATAATTGTTGTTGTCACAATAGTTGTTAGTATAATTATTGTTGCAATAATTCTTGTTGCTATAATTGTTGTTCCTATAACTGTTGTTGTTATAAGTGTTGTAGTTGCTGCTTCTTTCTCGCCTGTCATTTCTGTTGTTGCCTCGTTGTCGTGTTAAGCGGCGTTAAGTGATTCTCACTTAATTGTTTTGTTTTAACCTTTCACTTTTACTCTTCACTCTTCTCCCTTGCCCCTCTCTTCTCCCTTACCCTTCTCTTCTCTCTCACTTACTCTTCTCTCTCACTCTTCTCTTTACCCTCCAGCCTTCGTTTAATTCTCCTATCATCATCCCTTAACCCTCTGGTGGCATCGCATGATTTTTTTTTTGTCATGTGGTGGAGCATGTTAGAGTTTTTCACTTCCTCCTTTTTTCATCCTCTCTCCTCTTTGTCATCCTCTCTCCTCTTTGTCATCCCCAGCCCTCTCCTTCTTGCTGCACATTTCCCCCCCTACCACCGCTTCAGGCCACATTTGCCGCATGCCACAAATTCCATCTGATATCTTTATTTTCGGATAATTACAGAGGGATGAAACTTAAGTGCTTTAAAGTCATAGTTGGTTGAAACAAGTGGTGTTGGGTTTTTGTAGAAGTTTTGGTGTGGCGCTTGATGAGGGTTGTTTGGTACAAGGTGAGGAGGTTTTTGGAGTTTTTAACTTTCATCCAATTATCTGGAATAGAGTCTCAGAGAAGAGAGTCAAATAAAATCTGGAGCGTTTTTTCTCACGAATAGAAAAATTAGTTTTGAAATGAGAATGTTTGTATAAAAATTAAATGGTTTGCTTTTAAAATTTAAAATTCATCAACAATAAAATAATTTCTGAACTAATAAAAAATTAGCTCTTTCAATATAAATGAAATTTGCTTCAGTAAAATACTTACTATTAGAAAAATAAAATGAATCACTTTTGGAAATAAAACTGAAAATTGATTTTATAATAAAAATTAGGTTCATTTTATGAAAAATAAAAATATAAAAATTAAAGTAGAAATTAAAACTAATGTTTATTTTTAGAAAAATTTAAGAAGAAAGAGCGAAAATATTCTATAGCTTTGGAATACAAAATTAAATTTATTTCTCTAAAGATGAGAATATTATACGGAAGTAGAATTTCTAATGAAATTAGAAACTATATTTTATAAATTTCCCATCTCGGATTCGATTAGAAAATCCCTTATCTCTGGCCAATTTATCTCGAGCCGAGCGACATGTGCGGAATTTAAAAATATTCAAATACAAATTTCTCGACTCCCTCAACACTCGCATGGCACATTTTCTCCTTAATAGACCCCAAGAGACGTCACCCGAAATGGAAACTTTTCTCACAAGTGGAGGAGGATGAGCGGGAGAGGTAAAAAGAGAGAGACAGAGATAGAAAGAGAGACATAGACACAAACTAATAGACAAAAAGGAAAAAAAAAACTATTAGGAAAGTCGTTTGGCTGCCGAAAAGTATGCCACATCTACATGCATGTCGTCTCTGAGGAAAATTTCGCCCACTTCTCAACTTCTTTGCTCCTACTCCTCCTCCTCCTAGACCTTTAGGAATTTAACTATTGCCTTCCCCCGGGTTTTGTTTCGTTGGATAGACCGAGAGAGAGAGAGAGAGAGAGAGAGCAAATTTCCATTTCAATTCTCACTTAAAGTGGAAATGAAAGCTCGGCGTTCAGCTCGACTCGAGTCGGCTCGATTCCATCGTTGCCAGAGCATTTAACTGAATACTCTGTCAAGGGACATTTCCGGAATTTCTTTGCCTCTGTCTCTTTCTCGCCTCGTCCTGGCCTCAATCTCTTCTCATCCTCATCCTTCTCCTCGTCTCATCCTCACTCTCGCCTCCTCGTGTGGGCTTTCTCTCTCTTTGTTTCTCCTTGTAATTCTCCTCGTTTCTTCTTCAGGCCCCTCGGGCTATCTGTCCTCTTCTTTCCTCTTCTGTCCTTCTTGTTCTCTTCTGTCGTTCTCTGTCCTCTTTTTTCCTTTTCCGTCCACTTCTGTCCCATTCTCTTCTGTCCTGTCTGTCAATGTCAATTTATATTCACTCGAAATGCACTAAAATAGAACAAAAATGTCTGTTTTCTGGGCACTTAATATTTCTTTGTGCTTTTGCTATTGTTGTTGGCTTTTTTTCTTTTTCTACCACTGGACATCAGACCAGCGGGTATTTATTTCCCAAAGAGAGGTTCTCTCGTCCATTCTTCTCTCTTCTCTCTCTTTTTGTACTCTTTTTTTTCCGCTTACTATTTTTTTCAACTGCAAAGATTTTTTTTTGTTCTACCGCGGAAAATTTTCCACTTGTTTATTGTTCTGCAGCGCGAAATATTTCCTACAAAGAGAGAGAAAGCTCTTGTTTTTCCATCAGAAGTCCTCGTTTTCACTCAGGATAAAAAGTCACTCAAGTGTCAGATTTCCGACGATTTGTGAGAAATTCTGAAATTGAATCGCTTTTATTTGAATTTCTACGGAATTGAAAAATTCTGAAGGGAAGAATGATAAAGTGAAGATTTGAAATAGAAGAATTCTAAAACGAGGATTTGATATAGTAGAGTTGAAATTGAAGAATGCTAAGTGAAGAATTCTAAATTGAAGAATTCTAAGTAAATTAAAATGTTGTGAATGAAGGAAATTTTGTAAATAGAGAATTATTGTAAATGGAAAATTCTAAATTTTTCATTAATAGTTAATAAAATTTAGTTTATTTTTGGGTCCAAATTAAATGTTATCAAAGTTCTATTAAATAAATTATATAATTACAGATTATGATTATTCATAAAAAAAATAAATTGAATTTATTATCAAAATAAATTTTCAGTAATTCAATATTATTTTACATACACTTCTTTATAAAACTCTAATTCGAGGACAATTTTTATAAAATGTTTGTATAAGAATTTTATGGAAATTCAAAAGTATTTTCTTGAAAAATTGACTAATGACTGAGTAATATTTTCAAAAATAGAATTTCTTCGATCCATTTTTCCCCTCCCCTCAAGTATAACCTTTCAACCTCCAACACAACCTTCAAATTGTTTCGAATACAATATTCATCCAACTTACCAAAGAACATGAAATATAATACCATGTTTTACTTTTACTTCTACAGCCTGTAATCGAGGCCTAGGGGAAATTTTATGGATCGTAATTGTACAGTGTAAAAATAAAGTACATAAAATCATTTTTCCCAAATGGAAAAGAAAAATTGAAATTAAAAAACATGAAAAAATAAAAATATCAAATAAAAAACATGGAATAAAAAAGATTATTAAACTAATTTTGGCTGACGTTGGTTCGGGTTTTGAGTTCATAAGAAGAAATTTATGGGAGCGATAGAGAAGGAGAGAAGAGAGTGAGGGAGAAGAGAGAGAGAGAGAAATAGAGAGAAGGAGAGAAATGTTGAAGAGACCGAAGTGTTAAGGGGAGTTGAGGAGAGTCTGAGTGAAAGAGAAGCAGAAGAGTTTGAGGCGAAGAAAAAACATCGAACTGAACATAAATTTTTCTGCTGTCGGAAGTGTATTTTATTGTCTGCAACACGAACGAGACGAAGTGAAGCGAACCGAGCTGAAGCGAAAGGAACGAACGGCATTTTGTTAGCATACATTTAGGCAAAGTAGCTGATGTTTTTTATTGCATCAGACGATGACGACGAACAGGACGAGGAGGACTTTGAGGAAGACGACGACGACGACGACGATGGTTGATGTTGATGGTTAGAATAAAACCCGAAACCCCTCAGGAAAAAAAATACTGTAGTAGTGGCAAAAATGGGAAGTTGTATTAAAATGAGACCGCAATGGTCGGGTTTTTGTTTCGCTTAGTTTTGGGTTCTCGTCTGCATTTCATTTCATTTTGGTTCGTGTTGTCTTTTTTTTGTTTCATTTTATTTAATTTTCTTTTGCATTTTGTTTTTGTGTTTTGTTTTAGTATTTTGTTTTTCACTTTATTTTCTCATTCTGGTTTTGGGGTTTGAGACTAATTGAAAGCAACACTTGCGGTGACCATAAATATGGGGGGAATATAAAACGATATTCATGGCACAACCTATTTTCGACCCGTGGGGATGAAGGAGACGAAATTTTTATTTATTTTTTTCCTCTATTCCTTTTGCTCGTTCGTGCTTCATTTTTGATTTGATGAAGTTGAGTTTAGGATAAGCTTTAAAATTCAACATTTTTTTCTCGAATATGTTTCTTAAGAAAGAATATAAAATTATGAAAAGTATTTTCTTTAAATAATAAATATATATATTTTTAAATATTTTTTATCAAATATTTTTTATTTAAATTCGAGAACTATGGAACAAATGAAAATTGAATTTTGTTTGAACAAAAAAATTTAAATTACATTGAAACGGCATATATTCATATTCAGAAATATTTCGAGAATTTTTTAAATAAATTGAAAATTTATTGAACAAAAAACTATTGAATTTTATTTATTTTATTATTTTATTTATTATATTTTATTTATTATATTTTATTTATATTTAGATTTTTTATTTACATAATTTTCTATATTATGAATTTTTTTTATTAAAAATAATTTCCTATTGTTTTCGTCCTGTTTTATCTTAATTTCAAGAATATTTTATGAATACCAATGATAGACCTGGAATATTATGTAGATGAAGGATATTCTTCATTTTCTAGGAATATTTCTAATATTTTCCCTGAATTCCCCTACAAATTCTCATTTCTATGCCTTTTCATACTATTTAAATATTTAATAAGAGAATATTATTTTATGAGCCTGCTAATGTTTTGTCATAAAATCAAAGGAAAAAGAAAACAATATAAAAATATGACGACGACGACGATAAAAACGACACAATGAATTTTTCCACGTGTGCCCAAATCTTCCATCTCACTCTCTTTGTCTTTTCGACGACGACACAAAATAGACAAAGAGGAGGAGGAGGAGAGATAGAGAGAAAAGAAAGAAAGAAATTGAAGTACGATACTTAAATAAAATAAAATCCATGATCCTACGGAGGCATAAATTCTTGCGTTTTCATTATATTAAATGTTCCACTGACTCCTGCTGTTGCTCTGTGGTCTTCTTCTTATTCTTCTTGACAACAAAAACAATAATAACAACAATAATAATAACAACAAAAATAAAAACAACAATAACAACAACAACAACAACTATAACTAGGAAACAACTGTCTATCATCTGGGTGTTGATGTTGATGGAACCTTTATTGCTCGAAATAAAATATCATTTTGGCAAATATTTCTGCTCGTATTTCTTTCTTCTCCTATTCTCTCTCTCTCACTTACTCCCCTTCTCTTTCACTCACTCATTATTCTTATTTTGGCATATTCCATCCTCATTTTTGTCTTCCTCCTTCCTCATTTTTGTCTTCCTCCTTCCTCATTTTTGTCTTCCTCCTTCCTCAATTTACCATCTTCCATCCTCATTTTACCATCTTCCATCCTTCATTTCTTTAGCTCTTTCTCTCTTTCTCTCTCTTTCTTTCGCACTATCTTGAATCGTATCTTTCGTCTACCTTTCTCGAAGCCATTGTTTTCCACTCATTTTCCTCTCAGTCGCTTTCTCGCCATCAACAGAAGAAATTTCTTCTCCTTTTGTCTCGCTCTCTCCTTTCGCCCCTTCCTTATACTTATCTCTTTCCCTCTTTTGCCCCTCGTTTCTTTTCTTTCCCTCTGCTGATACTTTTGCCCATTTCCAAGTTTGATGAATTCTTATCCTTTGCCTCCATTTCGTTTTCTCTACGGCTAGGTTTATTTATTATTTCCTCAGCATGTTGTGGTGTTTTATTTGTTTTTCCCTCCAACCTTCTTCCTTTCGCCCTTCTCCCATTCTCCCCTCCATTCTTCCTTCCATCCTTCCCTCCATTCCTCTATCCATCCTCGCATCCATTCTTCCATCCTTCATTTCTTTTCTCTTTTCCCATCAATGTTCTGCGGTTTCTTTGTTTGATTATAGTTGTTTTTCCTGCATTTTTATTGCTACTTTTTAGTGCCTTCGCTTTCCTCACCTACTCTTTTCGCCTTCACTTTTCTTACCTCATCTCTTTTTCCCATTCTCCTTCTTTCCTTCCATTCTCCTTCCTTAGTCTTATTTTTCCTTCACTTTTCTTTCCCTTCTCTCTTCTTCCCCTTCTCTCTTCTTCCCTTCACTCCTCCGTTGTCTCTTGCTCCTTGGTTCCTCCCCCAACTTGGCGTTCATCTCATTTTCATGCATTTATAAATATAAATGAGGCTTCAGTTTCCGAGTTCGGTGCTAACTTCTACCATCCGCACCTCATCTCAGGTCGTTTGACATGAAATTGGGTTTTGTATTAGCCTCCGTTTGGGCCGTCGTTTAACCCAACTCAAACCCCCAACTCCTTCCACTACCAATAGGTAAAATTCCACATTGGTATTGGTATCTGTTAATACTGTGCAAACAACAACAACAACGATATACACATGTATTGAATATTTATTTTAGCCTCCTTTTTCGCTCTTTTCTTGTTTGGGTCCACTGGGGAAGCAAATGTGATCGATTCGTCATGAATTTGCGTTTTCTTTCTGGTATTGGAATTTTTCCAGCTTCGTTAAGTTTTGGGGGGGATTTTTTATGTTCTGCTTAACTTATTTTGTTTTTGTTTTTTTTTTTTATTTATTTTGTGGTTTTTTTGTGGGTATTCTATTTGTTTTTATTATTTTTCTTATGCTGTTTTTTTTGTTGGATTATTTTTGTTTGTTTCTTAGTGATATTGTTTTTGCAATTTATCTTCGTTTTATTTATTTGGTTTTATTTTTTATTTATTTTCTTTTCTTATTAACTTTATTATTGTAATATATTAATTTTTCTTATTAATTTTATTATTGTTATTTATAAATTTTTCTTATTTATAATATTATTATTATTTTACTTATTTTTATTTTCTTATTCATTTTGTTTCCGTTGGTTATTTTTTTTTACTGAGCTTATGAAAATAATTGCACCCTACATTGAGCATTGTTTTTGTTAGAAGGAGTGGATGACTTTCCTTTTTTTATCTGTGATAGGGATTACATTTGTATTGAAGAACTTCCGATGGGTTGAGAAGAAGCTTCAGAAGAGTTTTTGATGGAGTGAGGAATGAGTCAGTGGATTCGTAACTCCTATATTAACTCCTTAGAATATCCTCTCGACGTATTAAAAAGAAAAAAATATTATTGAAAATATATTTGATTTTACAGACAAATTTTAATATCAAAATTATTTAAACAAATTCAATATTCATTTAAACTAAAAATAACCACGAAATCCATTATATCAAAAATGAAATAGAAAAGAGAAAAATCCCAAAGGTCGATCACAAGAGAGAAGAATGCAAGAAGAAAGGAAAAAATAGGACTGAAGGAAGACGAACTTATTTTTACAGCTCAGTGAGTTTTGGATGAAAATGAATTTTCTTTTCAAAGCAAAAGTAAATAGAACAACAGGGACAACAATAGAAAAAACTACAATGACAAAAGAGAAGAAAACAAAAATGACAATAACAACAACAGAAAAGAAAACAACAATGACAATAACAACAAAAATTATCTTCCCACTACAAGAACTTCCAATTACAACAACTACCAACTACTGACCTTCATGAAATCATTTCCAATTCCCACTTCATCAATTTCTTTTCAATGAAAGGGCCAACAGAAAGAAGAAAAGAAAAAAAACTGAAGCCAAAGAAAACGGGAATGGATGTAAAAAAATCAAAAGGCACTATAAAAAATGAGAAAAAATTCGCGATAAAGAGGATGGTAGGAGTGTGGAGTGTGGTTTGAAGAAGGTCCTGCTGCAGCTGCAGACCTTTAAAGAATCTACTTCCATTCGTTTCCTTCACTTCTTTCGCTCTTCTTCTCATTTTTTTACTATTCTTCTCCTCTTCATACGGTCTTCTCTTGCCTCCTCCTTTCCTTCATCATCTCCTCTACTCCCATTTCTGGTTGATGCAACAAACAAAAGGCAACGCAAGCAAAACCAGCGACCAGCAGAATCTTCCGAATGAGCGCTTCGATGGCCACAGTCGAAAGCGACCCCAACCTCGATCGACTTCACCCTCTCCACCTCCTCTTTCTTCCCACCCTTAGCCACCAAAACAACAACAACAAGTCGATTTCCTTTTCTCTAGAAAACCTTGAGCTTGAGGTCTTCACAAATGTTATTGTTGTTGTTGGGAAAGACGATGATGAAAATTCTCCTTGGGGCAAGCGAATGTGAGTTTGAGTGGAATGAGAAGACGCGTGCCTGTGTCTATGTGTATGTGTGTTTGTGTGGGTTGTGGGAAAATACACCAGTCATTTACAGTTATTTGATTCAGTCCATCACACAAACACATACACACACACACACACATAGAGACTACCACCCATCTTTCTATTCTTGTTTATCCCATCGCCTTTGACTGTTTACACGCCGCTTGCTAGCCCAAGGCGATGGAAGTGAGGGAGACAAGGAGAAGGAGATAGTCCAAGCGAAATTCTCCCTCTCACTTTTTCTCGCCCTCCCTTTGTATGAAAGCAATATCCTCTTTGTTGTTTTCTTTTCTCTATCTTTCTATCGTTCTCGCCCTTCTATCGTTCTCGCCCTCATTTCATTCTCGCCCTCATTTCGACCTCTTCTCATCCTATTCTCGCTTTCTTCTCACTTTTTTTGTCCTTCTTTCTATTCATCCCCGCTCTTTTCATCCCTTTGGTGTTATCTTTATTTTTATTATGATCATAACTAAAGCTGGCTTCATCATTATCACAGCTTGGGTCATCATAATATTATTTATTCTTGGTCTAACCTTGGTTCATCATTCTCAAAGCTTAGTTTATTATTTTTATCATTGTTATTTTTATCAATTATTATTCTTTTTATCAATTATTATTTTATCATTATCTATCCCCGGTTTATCATTATTTATCCTTAGTTTTTCATTATTTATTCTTGGTTCATCATAATCTATCTTTGGTCTATCGTTATCGATTTTTTGTATATCGTTATCAACCTTTGGTCTATCGTTATCGATTTTTTGTATATCGTTATCAACCTTTGGTCCATCGTTATCGATTTTTTGTATATCGTTAACGATTTTTTGTATATCGTTATCGACTTTCATTATCTTTATCAACCGTTTGTAAATTATTATTATTATTATTATTATTATAGCCCTCTGGTCCACTGTTATCGAGCTTTGAAATATCATCATTCTCTCGATCATCAATGACCTTCACTTAATGATCATCGTCCTTTCCAATATCATCATCAACTTTTATTTCGACTCCTCAACATCTCTGGCTTCAGCGTTATCATCGCTTGGATGACCCTTCATCATTATTGATGGAAGGAAATAGGTTTCTGCTTCTTCTTCTTCTTGGAAAACCCAGAGTTTGCTTCAAATTGATTTTTCCCTTAGTGTAATATTTTTGTTAGTGTTTTTGTTGTTGTTATATTTTTGTTGCTCTTCTTTTGATCGTTGTTGTTGGGCTTTGTTGAATTTTTTGTTATATTTGTTACTGCTTTTTTTGTTATTTTGTTTTTGTTTTTTTGTATCTTTATACTTGTTGTTTTTATTTTCTCTAACTTTCACTCCAGCATCCTTTGTGTGTCAAGTTTTTCTATCTCTCTCTCTGTCTCTCTCGTTTTCCTTAACCCCATCTCTCAAGTTTTTGTCCCAATTTTTCGCAACTTTTTTGCCCACCCTTTTTCGCTCCATTTTCTCTCCTCTCTACGAATTTTTCACTCCTCTCTACGAATTTTTCACTCCTCTCTCCATTCTTTGAATTTGCTATTTTCCTTCCACGATATTTCCGCCCGAGTTTTTGTCGCATTTGCAGTTTTTCTCTCCTTTTATTTTGTTTTTGTTTCCTCTCACTTTTTGCCGAGTTAGATTTTTTTTCTTTTCCTTGATTTTCTTGCATCCCTTTTTTGTCATTATTGATTCCATTTCCTTTGTCATTGTTGTTATTTTTGTCGTTATTATTGTTGCCCTTGTTTTTTGTTATTGTTGTTCTCATTGTTATTATTATTATTATTGTTGTTGTTTTCCTTTTGTCTTCCTCTCACCATTTGCAATGTTTACAAATCATTATCATTTTCTTTCTCTAATATATTCCTTTCCTTCGTCTACGACAAGGACGTCGTCATGTTTTTCTCTCCTTCATCCCAACCTTCGCCTCAAGCTCGATGGCTTCATTTATTATTATATTTCTCTTCTTTTCCCACCTTCATTTAAACGGGATCCTTTTATTTGTACAAGATTTTGTTGTTGGTCTTATTATAATTTGACTTGTTGTTGTTGATTTTTTGTTGTTGACTTTTTATTGAAATATTTTTTGTTTCTTATGTCTCGTTTCTTATTTGTTTTTTTTTTTTGTTATATTTGTGAAAACCCTTTTCGAACATTTCCGGTGTTGGCAGCCCATGGACCCATGGGACAAAAGGTGGAAATGAGAATTTTTTCCTATTATTTCATCTTCATTGCAATTCAAGGACGTCGTTTAAGACGCAACCTTCGTCCTTGAGCCCAGTGTTGGGTTCTTTTAAGGATTGTTTTTGGGGTAGGTTGGGTCTGAATAAGCAGGTTATCAATTTTTCTATTTTATTCCATTTAATATTTTCCATTCTACACTTTCTGGCTTCGTGAAAGGTTTTTAAATTGGGTTTTCTTTTGAAGCCTAGAGTTATTTAATGTTGGGATAATGTAATTTCATTCTTATATAGTCAATTTATTTATATTTTTTCGCTATATAATTAATGTTATGATATTTAAAAGAGGTATTTAATTTCGGTTATCCTTAAAAATTCTATCATAAAATATGAAAAAAATTAAAACTATGAAAAATCCTTTTCAATAACTTTCTTTCTCTTTTTGCAGATCTAACTTTCACTAACTTTCAGGATTCGCCTGGAAGATCCTTCAAACACCGCTGACTCTCAATCAAATCCATCCACTGAACACAACGCCTGATCGGAAAACTTCCAGGAAAACTTTGAACAGCAACAATAGAAGAGGAGAGGAAATTTAATGAAGGAAATTGAAGAACATTGAAGAAAATTTTAGAAAATTGAAAACAAAACTAAAATAGAAATATTAAAAACAATTTGAAATTTTAAACTAAAAGAAAAATACAAAAAATTTGAGAAAAAAAAATAATCATAAACAAAACCACATAATTAAAACAAATATAACCTTTAAATGGAGAAAACCTAAAGAATATATATATATATAGATATATATAAACAAAAAAAATATAGACAATGGAGATAAATGTGAATAAATGTCAAAAAAATATCAATAAACAATATTTTTCTTTAAATAGAAAATAGAAAAAATATCATTAAATAGAAAAAGAAAAATGTCAATAAACATAAAAAGAAACATATCAATAATGAAAGAAAAATATCAACAAACAGAAATAGAAAAATATCAATTATGAAAGAAAAATATTGATAAAGAAAATAAATCAATATTAAAAATCAAATATTAACAAAAACCAAAAATCAATTCAATAAAAAAAATATATGAAGAAAAATATTAAAATACAAAAAAATCATAAAAATTGATATAAAAAACTAAGAGAATAAAAGGAAAAGAAGTCGTGCCAACAGAACGCGAAAACCCAGTTAATTCGTAACGTATTAAAGTCAACGGCCGCGAATGCGAAACGACGTAACGAAATAATCGTAATAAGCGAGAGAAAAAGATAGAGAAAGAGATAGAAAAAAGTAGAAATATAAAAAATTGAGACAAACGAATAGAGTCGGAGTGAGATAGAGTCAACGTGAAGTAGAGTTCGAGAGAGATAGTGAAATAGTGAGAATATAAAGTGAAAGATAGAGAGCGAGAGACATAGAGTGAGTGAAAGATAGATAGAGAGCGAGAGAGACATAGAGAGTGAGAGAAAATGAAGTGCGATAAAAATCAAATGGTTTTGTTAACAATGTGGAAAATTTTTATGATGATCTTTGCTTTGCCAACAACAACAACATACGCCCGCCTCCACATCTCGTCCTCATCCAGCAGCCTCGTGCACAGTGGGCTCGGAGGAGGTGGAGGAGGGGGCGGAGGCAGCGGAATCGGTGGCGGCAGTGGAAGCGGTTCGTTGGGCAACAAGGATGCGCATGGTAAGTTGCACAACACTTTTTTCCTATTATTATTATTATTTCAGACTTCTTACAAGGCAAAGAAAATAGAGTGGGAGGAGGATGAGGAGAAGGATGTGGAGGACGAAGTTTGTCGTCCTTGTTCTTCTTCTCATGGTCCTCCTGCTAGTGACATTTTCCTCGAAAAAATGAGAGATAGTAAGGGGAAAAAAGAAGGAGTCAACGCAGGAAGCGGTTGATATCCTTTAAGATATAAAATAGCGAAAAAAGAAAAAAAATTGTAGAAAATACAAAAAATGAAGAAAATGCAAAAATATGAAGAAAAAAATTGCAAAAAAAAGGAAAATTGGAAAAATAAAGAAAAATGTTAAAAAATTATGAAAAAATGAATTAAATTTACAAAACAAAAAAAAAACACAAACAAAAAATTAAAAACATTTAACAAAATTAAATACAAATTATTAAATAATAATCAAAATTAAGAAAATAAAAAATTAACAAATTTGGAAAATAATAAAAAAAATAAATTCATTCGGCAAAAATATATATGAAAATGGGAAGAAAATAAAAGAAATGAACAAAAAAAGGAATATTAGCAATATGAAGATAATAAACAAACAAAAATAGGAATAAAATAAAAACTACACAAAATTGAAGAAATATAAAAAAAACAAAAAAATTATATTTCTCCACGAAACTTCGCGACTTGAAATGTTTCTGAAAGCACCAGCGATGGCGGTGGGATTACGTTAAGTTGTTGTTTTTGTTGTAGTGGTTCTTGTTGATATTATTTTTATGTTATTTTTATTTTAGTTGTTTTCATACAACGTCCCTTTCCTCCCTTTAGTTGTTCTTTCTGTTACTCCTTGAGGTTCTTCCTGTCTCTGTCTTTTCCACTCGCCGACTTTTCTTTCGCCATCCTTTTGTCCTTCGACTGTTTGTTCGCCCTTTTGTCTTTCGTCGTTTCTTCTTCCTTCGAAAGACTTCGGCTTCCTTCGACTTGGTCGTGAACGAACGCCTGGGGTGGAAGAAGCAGAAGAAGCTTGTGGCAATGGTTGCCATCAGATCAGATCAGAATAACAACAATGAGAATAGTAACAACGATAAGACCAACAAAAATAAGACCAACAACATCGACATGCAGAAGAAGAAGAACAATAACTAGAAGATAGTTTGCCAACGCGAAGAATTCACCAACAGAATTATTGCCAACAATTTTTCGGACAATTACAAGGATGTGAATTCTTAATCTTTTGTTTAAATTTCGTAAGGATTTCCGTTCAAGTTGCATGCTCGAGCTTGAAGCTCGATGTTAAGACAGAGAAATGGCGAACGGAAGCGGAAGTCAGAGAGCTATGAAGGGTAAGAGAGAGAGAGAGGGAAAAGGAGTGAGAACAAGGGATGAAGAAAAGGAGTAGGAGTGAAGAAAAGGGAGGACGACGACTTAAATAGTTCGACCATTGGTGACCGGAGAAAGGCGAGAAGAAGTCGGTGAAGCCCATGAAAAAGACGACGATGGAACGTGACGATGGCAGAATAGGAAAGGGAAGAATGAGGATGAGGATGAAGAATAGGAGGATGTAGAATAGAAGGATGAGGAAGTGTAGAATGAGAAGAATGGGGTTGAGGAAGTTAAGAACTACAACGAAGGGTAAAATAACGAAAAGAAGGAAGACGAGGGAAGAACAAGAGGTTTCATCCTTAGCTCACACGATTTATTGCCACAGCTTGTTGCCGCATAAAAGCTGATTTTTTCCTTTTCGATTCACTACTTTTTTCGCTCTCAAAAAGTTTGGCATTAAAGAAAATTTTTACAAGAAATAAAAATAGAGAAAACAAAAAAAAATCAAATAAAATAGGATTTGTCGTAAGAATCAAGAAAAGGAAATAAAAATATAATAAATAAAAGAAACACTTTCCAAGGCATAAGAAATGGAATCAAAAAGAAAAAAACACATTCAAGAAAGTGTTTTCAATCATGAGAATAAAAAAGGAAAATTATAAAAATATAAAATAATAAAAAAAAAAATAAGAGAATATTTCGCGAATTAATTAATGAATAAAAAAGGAATAAAAAGACAAATTTTCAAGTCATAAAATTAAGAAAAAAAAGAAATAAAAAATTTAAAAAAATTGTATGAATATGATAAGGAAAAAAATAACAACAAACTAAATAATAAAAATAAATAAAAAATTAAACACAATTTTTCGTTAGAAGTCGTTTGAATAAAAAATTAAAAATATAAAGCAATAAAAGTTAACAAAAAAAAATTATAGAAAATAATAGTAAAAATTAGTAAAAATTATAAATATTACCAAGAAAAAAAATATATATAAAAAAGCTTAATGAAATAATTACATCAAATGACGCAATTGCACCTAAGTAATGAATGCGAAGCAAACTCAACTCAACGAATCGAAATTTCACGCATTAACTTCAGCACAGCGGAATTCCTTTATGTCGAAATTAATTTCAACGATTTTTATTAGTGCTTACGTGGCCTTACGTCATTCGAGGGCGTCGTAATTTAGCCACTGCATGGTATGCAGTCGAAGGTCGTCGGAATGACGTCGGTCGCTTTGATTTTCTCTGTCGATAAAATAATTGAGAAAACAATGGTGAAGTAAGCAATTTTGATTTACGTCAGGAGTTGAGGATTTGAAGTATGGGAAGATAAGGAAAATACAAAAACAAAAAAATGTATCATAGAAAATGATTTAAAAAAGTAATAAAAGCTTTTTTAATAAATTTTTGAATTTCAGGATTAATAATTTTTTTTCATTATACAAATATCTCTTTGAAAAATTAGAAAAACTTCACGAGAAAAAAACCTTCAATATTTAGACATATTAAAACACTTTAAAAACAAAAGTGATGAAAATCATAAAACAATTTTAAAATTTTGAATTGAAGGAAGATAATTGAAGAGAGTGGAAGAGAAGGTAAAAAGAAAAAGGTCCAAGAAAAGTGGAACCAAAAAAAAAAAATAAAACCGCGCTTATGGAGTCCTTTTAAAAACCATTAAAGCAAGGCTGAAACTTTTCACAGCTGATCTACGACTTTTTTTCTTCTTCGCATTAATCATTTTCACACGCCCCTTATGTCCTCACGGTGGTATTCAAAAGACACAACTCAACTTCTCCTTCGTTTCCCTTCCGTTTCATCACTTTCTTCGTCTAACTTTTGTTTCATCTCATTCTTCGTTTCCCTTCGGCTTCATCTCCTTTTGGTCCTTTTGGCTTCCTTCTTCTCCACCATGTTCTAAACTATTACGTAACCACAACAACAATTAAAACAACGTTCACAATACCAAAAAAAGTGTAAAACAACAACGTCAACAATAAAACGAACAACCACAATATCAAATTTTTCCAACACATTATCGTTACCACGTAACGTAAAACAACGTAAGATAAAGTAACGTAATGTAAAGTAACGTAAGGTAATGTAACGTAAGGTAACGTAACGTAAGGTAACGTAACATAAAGTAACTTAAGGTGACGTAACTTAAGGTAACGTAAACGTAAGGTAACATAACGTAATGTAAGAAAATGTAACATAACATGTAACGTAAGGTAACGTGCCGTAACGTTACAAAATGTAATATAACCAACGAACCAACCAACGTCAAAGGCGTTGTTACGCCGATGTAATGTGAGGCCAAAGTTTTTGCCAAAGTCGACGGCGTGGCGAAAAGTTTTTGTTGTCAGGCTCGTTTTTGTCGCCAGCATCGTTTGCTAGGAAAGTGAAAAGAGAGAGAGAGGGAGGGAGATGATGAGAATGAAAGAGAGAAAGGGAGAGGGGAGATGATGAAAGTGAAAAAGTGAAAGAGTGAAAGAGAGAAAGAGAGAGATAAACTTTGTAAGTGAGAGGGGGGAGAGAAAAAGTGAGACTGAGAAAGTGTAAAAATCGTGCTCGTTTTTGTGGGCTCCGCATCCGGATCCGGCGGCTTCGCAAAGAGATCCTTGGGCTCTGCCTCGAGTTTGGAAACTTCTTTCACGAAATTGCCTCGTTCTTCGTGTTCTCCTTTTTCTTTTTCTTTTCTCCTTCAACATCCTCTGCCCCTTCACCATTCTCTTCCCTTTCACCATCCTCTTCTCCTTCACCATTCTCTTCCTATTCACCATCCTCTTCTCCTTCACTATAAACTTCTTGCTCTTCTCCAACAACATTCTCTTATCCTTATTTTGCCTCTTTTTCCTTGGATCTTTTACACTAGGTCTTGGCTATTTTTTCTTCTCTTCGTCTTCTTTTCAATTCCTTTTTGCTCGTCCATTTTTTCCCATTTTTGTTGTTGCCGGTTTGTTGGTAAAAACATTACAATTATTAAAAAAACATTTTTATTGTCGTCTTTAGCACAGAGAGAGAAGTTTCTCGCTATCCTCTCCTACTTTCATCTCTTTTTCTATCATTTTCAATCTGTTCCTTCTCTTCCCTTTTTATCATCCTTTTCCCTTCTTACACCTTTCATTCACTTCTCTATTTGCCTTTGTTCCATATTCTAGAAAACTGATTTTCTTTCTCACCTTCGTTGTTTCGATAGTTTCTATATCTATCACCAATGATTCAAGCATTTGTTGACGAATTTTCCTTCACATTTTCTTTCACAGTTTCCTTCGCCTTTCCTTCATTATTTCATTTTTTTTTAATGATTTGTTTTCGTGTAATTTTTTTAACATATTTCTTTCACACTTTGCTTTTTTTTCTAACTTTTTTCCTCTCATTTTTATACTTTACTTTTTTGTTTTACCTCATTTCCTTCACATAATTTTGTACCTCTTTTTCCTCAATTTTCTCCCCCTTAAATGGAGCTCGAAATTTCCTCACAAAAGGCTTCGTTTAATGCTGTTTTAATGAGGAGCTGTCGAAGATGCCTGTGGAAGCCGGCGAAAGTTGGTCACATTTTGGTGGGAATTATTTTTAACACCTTCGACGAAGGAAGGAGTGAAATTTCGTGGAAAACAAAAGGGAGTGAAAGGAACAAAAGAAGACAATTAAAAAGATGTTGAAAAGTTTACGCTGGGCTTAGAAGTGGGTGGAGATTTAAGAGAACATGGAGAAGAGGTTTAAAAAGTGTAATAAAAGTTTTTGGAGGACCGCTTAAAAATCTGAAATTTTAATTAAAGCGAATCAGAATTTAATATTTTAACAAATTTTTAAGCGAAATAAAATTTCATTTTTATTTTTCAAAATTTAAAATTGTTAATCAAACTACATATAGAAAAGAAAAAAAATGTCATTCTAAATAAATTGCTTTCGTTTAAAAATTTAAGAAAAATTGAAATAAAAAGAAAAAAATAAAATTTATAAAATTATAAAGTTATTATTATAAAAACTGACAAAATCATTTCAACATTAATCTCTGAATGCTTAAAAAGTTTCTAATTTTTTTAAACCTAATTTCAAATCTTTTTTTTTTTGCAAAAAAATATTGAAAAATGCAGAAAGTTTTTCTAAAAAATATATTATTTGCCCCAACAAGTTGAGTTAAGTGGAGCAAACCGCTAAAATGCCTTCAACCACAAGCCCATGAATTATTTAACACATTTCCCAACTTCTGCTCAGCCATCCATCTACAATTCCTCTACTCTTCCTCTTTCCCCTTGTTCTCTTTGCTCCCCTTCTTTTCAGCTCCTTCTTCCCCTTGTTTTCTACTCCTCCTCATTCTTTTCCATGCAAATCCTTCATCTTCTTCGCTTCGCATCTCAATTTTCTCTCGTTAACATTAATTGCTGAAAATTAGCAGCTTCCGGAACATTTTCCGCCGTCGCCACCGGAAGAAATTTCTTCGCTCCATCTCATTCTCTTTACCCCCTTTCCTTCTCTTTAAATCCTTGAGATCTCTTCACTCCATCTCTTCACTCCATCTCTTCACCAACGCTCTTTCTTCTCCTCTTCGCTCCTTTTTCCACTCTTCGCTCCTTTTTCCACTCTTCGCTTCTTTTTCCACTCTTCGCTCCTTTTTCTTCTCTTCAACCATTCTCCTACACTTCGCTTGATAATTTCTTTGCTAAACTATTCTCCTTTTGTCTGCTTTTCTCGCTCAATTTCAACTTCTATGCATCTCATTCTCAATCCATTTCATTCCAACTCATTCTTCGTTCATTAAATTTATTGTACATCTCCTGCTGCCTCTATTTATTTTCATCTCTAACTTTTTCACTATCAAATTCATCCATTCTATAACTCATTCTCTCTATATCTCATTCCATCTTCATCTCATTCCATCTTCATCTCATTCCATCTTCACCTCAATCGCGCACCATTTCAATTTTGCCATCTTATTCTCCATCTATATCCGTCTTTGTTCACCTCATTCTCCTTCTATGTTTAATCCTCCTCTTTTCTACCTTCCTCATATCTTAATTTTAATTTGTTCGTGCGAATCCTTTTCATTGTCCTGCAGGGCATTTGTCGTTCTATTGTTTTTGACAACTGCTATGTTGTTCAAACTACTGCTTTCTGCGATTCTGCTCCTTAATTTCTTGATCCTTTGGCTCCACAACCCTTTCTTCTCCTCCTCCTTCTGCTTCTATTTATTACCATCCCTACTTCTGTATGTCCTTCCAAAACCTTCTTTTCGATCTTTTCCAAGTCTTCTCCAAGAGACTTCTCCTACTATATATATCGTCTGCATGATCCCCATCTCCTCCTTCCCTGTCTCACCATCTCTGTCCTTGTTTTCTTTCTTCTCCTCTCCATCTTCTCCTCCCCTACTCCATCCATCCTTCTTCATCGTCTTTCGCCTCGTGGTCGTGAAAGTCCTTGAGCTCGATTTGATAAGCCTTTTTGTTTGACATTATACACCAGTTAAAAGCATGCAATAAAAGCAACTCACGAACACAAAGCTATATACAAACACACACATATAAACTTTTGAAAACATAGACTAGTGAAAATATACACACATATACAACAACACCAACACTTATACACCTTCAGAAACCATACACACAGTGTACATCACAATAAACAAAGCATGCTTCAAGCAATAGCTAGAGAACGGGATGTTTCTAAAGGAATTTCCTTTAAAATTTTCCTCACTTCTTTTCCCTCTTCACTTCTTTTCCCTCCTCACTTCCATTCTTCTTTTCATCTTTCTCATCTTGGCTTCTTCAACTTCTTCGTCTCGGCTCCTTCATTTTATTATTTCTTCTCTTTCTGGTCTTCTTTTTCTTCTACTTTTTTGAACTTCTCCTTCTACGACTTCTTTTCTCCTTCTGTTACTCCTTCCAAACGCTTCGTCCTTTGTTTTTATTAAACTACAGAGGCAAGAACAAATATACAAAAAAAAATAAAACAAAAACTCAAGCAACGACGAAACAACAGAAGCTTTAGAAAGAACAACAACGTCTTCATCGGTTGCAGCAAAAGCTGGAGGAGAAGGTTGAAGGAGGTGAAGGAGAAGACGAAGTGAAGCAGAAGACAAAGGAGGTGGTGGAGAAGAAAAAGGAGACGAAAGAGAAGAGGTAGGATTTAAAGAAGAAATGGTAAAGGAGAAGACTTTGGTGAATGGTTAAAATAGTAGGAATAGCGATAGAAAGAGGTGGACCCATGATAAAAACGAGTCCTTTGTGTTCCCATTCAAAGGACATCTCAAATTGCCGCCTCCAGGTTTTTCTCATCGTTCTCTTTCTAAGACTCCAGGTCCTTCGTTCTCATCCCCCAGCTCCAACTGCAGTCGTTTGGATCCATCGTTTTCTATTTCCTTTTGTCAAATATTTTTGTTTTAAATCTTCTCGGATTTCTTATCCTTGTTTTCTATATATTCTCTTCATTTGGTTTTCTCGTAAAAAATTTAAAATTTATATGATCAAATTTTTTCTGATCAAATTTTTCCTGATCAAATTTTTACTGGTCAAATTTTCCTAATCAAATTTTTCCTGATTTTTCCAAATTTTTACTGATCAAATTTTTCTTGATAAATTTTTTCCTGATCAAATTTATCCTGATCACATTTGTCATCAACTTCATCGTTCGTTCATCTCATCTCATCTCACCTTCGAATTTCAAATGCTCTTTCACTCTTCTTTCTCTTCATCAATCGTTTCTTGTTCCACCTATTTATCAATACTCTCTACCTCCTCATATCATGCACATACTTCTTTATCGCCTCGTTTTTTGTACTTCATTTTCTTCTCCTCATCCTTCGCCTTCTTCAACTCCTCCTCCTCTGTTGCTTCTTCTGCACATATTCATCCCAAGTCTTTCCATCTTTTTCATCCCAAGCCTTTCCTTCTTTTTCATCTTCTCATCCTTCACTTCTGCTTAATTTACATCTGGCCACCCACTTCATCAGCTTCTTCAATGATGCCGTTTCTCATTTCTGTTGAATGCGTTCGTTCTTCAAACTCGTATTTTCCACTTTCTAATGTTTTCTTTAGATTTATCCTGTACTTCTTTATTCCATCTGCACTTCTTTACTCCATCTCCTCTTCTTTTTCATCTTTTTCATCTTTTCCCCCTCTTTGTCCCCCTCTTATCCTCTTTATCTCCTCGCTCTTCACTTCTTCTCATTCCTTCCTATCCTACTTTATATTGCTCCCTCTATAATATTTCGTTCTCCTTCTCTCTCACTATTTCCTCTTCATCACACAAAACAAAAGTCGAAGTTACGGAATAGTAGTAAAATTGAAAGAATGTATGTGTGAGTGTGTGACAGCCTGAGTGTGCGTTTCTAGTGAGTGTATGTGTTTATGTATGCGTGAGTGTGTATGCGTATATGTATGCGTGTCATTGTTGCCAAGAAAATTGCCAAAGAAAATGGCGTCGCATGCATGATGCAGAAAATTGTTGCTGCAGCAGAATCCTTTATGGTTCAAAGAGCTTCGAGCATGCAGTCAACACGCACACACAAATGTACTTCAAACGATACACACATAGAGCCAAACTGATACACATACGAACACACTGATACACACACATATACACTTTCGTTCCGCTGTTGTCTCAGTTTGATGTCGAGGACGATAGAGTGAGGTAGAAAGAGGGATCGTAAAAGAGCGATGGAGAGCATTGTAGAGGGAGAGATGGAGTAAGGGAGACAGAGGGAGAGAGATAGAGGGAGATACAGAGAGGCAGAGGAAGAATGTGAGAGAGAGCGAGATAGAGAGTGAAAGAGTGAGGGGATGTTGCATATTCATGCGTTGCTGCTGCTATTTTATTGTTCCATCGAATGAGGATGACATGGGGAAACAACATGGAAGCTTGTTCTTCTTCTTGTTATTGTGACATAATAAATTTAACAAACTTCAAAAATCTTCGCAGTGAAAAATGCTAAAGAAAAAGTAAGAAAGAATGAATGAAAGAAAAATAATAACTGAAAAGAGAATAAAAGAAAAAAACTTTATACAAAAAAGAAAAATAAAATATACAAAAACGAAAAAAGATGCAACAAGAAAATATGTATATAACAACAATAAAATATGCAACAACATGAACAAAAAGTTACTAAAACAAGAAAAAAGTCACAATAAAATAAAACGCAATAACAACAAATCACAATAAGAACAAAAAACAAGTCAATATAACAACAGAAACAATTCAAAATAACAACAAAAAACAATTCAAAATAACAACAACTAGTCACTAAACTATTCACGATGTATTGTTTATGGAGTTCGGTTGTTGTTGTTGTTGATGCTCTTATTGTTGTTGTCCTATGTTTCTACTGCTGTATTCTAGTTGTTGTTGTTGTTGGTCTTTGCTTTTGTTTTCATATCATTGTTGTTTTTGTCCGATTCATCCGTTGTTGTTATTTTCAATTGTTGTTGTTGAAATTGTTTGTTGTTGTCACTGTCTCTTCTTGTTGTTGTCAGCTGGTTTTTGGTCTTGTTCTCCATTGTCCATCGTCGCTTTTATGACGATCGTTCGTTCGCTTCGCTTCGTTCGCAAACTTTGACTTCAGACAATTTATTGAGACTTCAGTGGTAAATCCTCTCCCTCTCTCCTTCTGTCTCTTTCACTTGCTCTCTCTCTTTCTGTCTCTTTCACTCCGCATCTCTTTCGCTCATCGTTTTGTTGTTCTTTTCGTAAGTTGTCGACGTTGTCATTGTCGTTGGAGTTTGTTGTTGTTGTTATTGCAGTTATAGTGCTTTGCATCAATTTCTTGGCATATCCTAGATTTATTCAGTCCAATTTGAAACTTTCAATTTGTTGTTGTTGCTGCCATGTTGATGTTGTTTTTGCTGTTGTTCTACATGTTATTGTCGTTCCACTTATTGTTGTTGCTGTCGTTCCACTACTTTTTGTTGTTGTCGTTTCACTACTTGTTGTTGTGGTTCCACTTATTGTTGTTGTTGTTGGTATTGTCTTTGCTGTTGTTTTTGCTTCGTTGCCATCATCGTTGCTTCTCTAACGCCAAAGTTTCGCCGTCGAAATTCGCACCAACGACTTCCCGATCAAAACAATGTTCCAAGGCGATGGAAGAGAAGGAAGGAGTCAAACAAGAAAGAAAGAGACAGAAGATATTGGGAGAAATAGAAGTGGAGGAGAGAGACAGAAGATGCGATTGTAAGGTTTATAGTAAAAGGAAGTTTAAATTGGAATTTCTCATTAGAAACTCATCGAACTCATCTGTCGAAGATCTTCAGGTCCTCTTCATTTCATGAAATAAGATGATGAGTTTACACTGATTGATTTTCCTACAATTCAATAAATTAAACAAATGTTTGATTCAAATTTGTGAACCTAATGACATAAGGAACCGAATGATGGTTTAATAGATTGTTTTTTTTTTTTTTGTATAATTTTTGATTATATTTTATTTATATTTTAATCATGATGATATCCTTATCGATGACACTGATTTTGTTTGATAATTATAGATATAGATAATAATTATGATGTCTAAATTTCATATTAAGACTTTTTAGAAATACATTTTTTCATATTTTTTTATACTTTTTAGAAATAAATTTTTTTAATGTTTTATATCTGTGGACTTTTGACAAAACAACTTAAGTCGAGATAAGATAATTTACAAAATTTTGTTTATCATATTAATTTATATTATTAAAATTTAATATATAACAATATTTGGAAATAAGCGACACATTTTTACTATAATTTTTACTATAATATTAATATTTTTACTTGTATTTAAATAAAAAAATTAGTGTACACTTTATTTTTTATTATTCGCTCTCCTCAAGAATTTTAATATCAGACATAAATTGTTTTGTCAAAAGACCACAGATATATCCCTTTAATGTACCCCCACCTTTACCATTTTCCTTCAATAAACTTTCTCGAAATTAGTTTCAACGCCTTCGCGATATCCTCGGACGTTGTTAAAACCCGATCGAAATTGACTTTTGCGTGAGACAATTTAATCCATCGTCTCATTCTTTATTCATTCCCCTCCTTTTTCTTCTCTTTATTCATCCCCCTCCTCTTTCTTCTCTTTATTCATTCCCCTCCTCTTTTTTCTCTTTATTCATTCCCCTCTTCTTTCTCCATCTCATATCCATTACCGCGTAAGCCTTTTCTCACGCTAATCACTCTAACTACTTTCATTTCTCTCTCTCTCTCTTTCTGATTGTCTTTCATTTCGTTTGGAGTGGAAAAGCTCTTCTCCGATGCTTGATTAATTGTCAAATAACATTCTGCGGCTGTCAATGGAGTTTTCATTAAATTGCCATCAATCAATGGGCGAGAGAAGGGGGAGATGGAATGAGTGAAGGAAAGAGAGAGAGAGAGAAAGAGTGAGTAAAGTAAAGATAGGGAGAGAATGAAGCAGTACAATTTCATAAACAACGAAGTCTTTCCTTCTCTCTTTCTATCCTCACTAATCGTAGCTTTCGATTGTCTTCAAAATCCAAGATGAAGAAGGAATTAAATGTAAATGTTAATGTTAATGAAGGAGGGGATGGAGGATGATGAAGAAAGGGATAGAGGAAAAGCTGAAGAGTAAAGGGTGAAGGGAAAGAGGGAGAAAGAAGAATAAGAAGAAAGAAGTGAGGGTTTGTGAGAATCTTGAGAAAAGCTTTGAAGAGTTTGCACAAGTTCTAAAAGGCGTCTTCGGTTAATTTTCCATTGCGGCAAATTAAGCTTCAGCTTTCGTTTTCGCTCGGTTTGTCCTTCACTCTCTCTCCCTCTCTATATATATGTTTGGGTGTTTAAGTGTCTTCGTGTGGGTGGCGATAAATTTGATTATCCTTTCGAATGTCCTTAATTTAAGCGAATCGACACAAACAAAACACACACACTTAGTCCCACCACCCACACATGAAACTACAAGAGTATTTATGTTATTCGTAAATCTTTTCAACCCCACGATTTTCCAGACTTCAATTGTTGTCGATGTTTTTGTTATTGCTGTTGTTTTCATTGTTGTTGTTGCTATTATTTTTGCTGTTGTTGTTGTTGCTATTATTGTTGCTGTTGTTGTGGGGGTTTTAAAAAACACTATCCTTGTTTATGGCTTTCGAGCATTATAATAAGTTTTCTCTCTAGCATAAACATGTAGAATTCACACACACAGAAACATACTAATACATATACACACAAACAGACCAATACAAATACACACAGCCATGAATATTCCATCTGATAAACACGCTGATATACACTGAGGGAATTTATTCGGTTATTCACTCAGATATAGCATAAAACTCATACATATATAGAATAACGAAAGCTTCCACACACACACACATATAGTATAAATAAACACTCACACATATAGGATAAGCTCAGACACACTCACATAAAGGATATGGAAACACACACCCACTCGAAATAAATACACACATACTTTTAGGATAATCATTTCCACGCACTATAAATATACAATCGTACACAAACACACACACACATCAACACAAACTCACACAGACATCAACACAAACTCACACACACACATCAACACACTCCACACAAAGACAATGCGTTCGTTCAACTGTAATAATTGCCGAGAGTTCGTTCATTAACTCGTTTTTACAGTCACTCACACTATCATACATTGTGTGCGATAGGGGAAAGAGATCGAGAAGGAGAGAGAGATATACAGAATGATAAATCTATATCCTTCTCATCCTCATCTTATCTCAGTTGTTTCAATTATTCTCTTGAGTTCTTTCTAGAGCTCAATCAATTCTCTGATTCTTCTTCTCATCACTCTTTCATTTCTCACACTTTTTCCTATCCTTTTCTTTATTCTCCTATTGTTCTCTTCCTTTTTTTATCCTCCTTTTTTTCTCCTACTTTTTTCTCCTCCTTTTTTCTGCTCTTTCCTCCTTCTCCTACTTTTTTCCGTCTCTCTAGTTAGTTCTATCTCTCTGTCTGTATATCTTTTTGTCGTTCTGTCTCTCTCTGTTTTTTTGTCTTTCTCTGTCTCTCTTTTTTTGTCCTTCTGTCTCTCTCTCCCTCTGTCTATCTATCGATCTGTGTGCGAGCACTAAAATGTTCTTAATGAAAGTTTATTTGTATTGTTTCGCTACTCGGGATTAACTGTAAACTCATCCTTGGTGAAGTCCTCCACCCGATCAACGTTCACTTTACTACCTCCATCTCTTTTTCACTCATTCGTCCTCTTTTCCTCCTTCGTCATTCTCTTTTCCACCTCCTCCATTCTCTTTTCCACCTCACACTTGTCACACTGTCCTTGTCCTTGTTTGGCTTCGGTTTTGGAAAAGTTTTTCTCTTATCGACACTCATCACTTTCACAAGTTGAGCTTCGTTCTCATTCACGCTCAAGTTGCGGCGATGGACAGAATATAGAGAGAGGATAAAAGGATGAAAAGAGACAAAAAGATAGAGAAAGAGACACAAAAGGATACAGAAAATGTGACAGAGGAAAAGAAACAGAAAGAGGAATTGATGGAGTCAGACAAATAGGAAGAGAAAATGGGCGAAAATACATGAAACGAATCCTTATTAAGAGAAACTTAAAAAGGAATTTTGAACGAATCTTCGAAAAGAGAACAAAACTTCAAAATTCAAATGGAAAATCCAGAATAAAACAACATAGTGAAAGGACGAATGACCACTAAAAACAGGACAAAGCAGAAAAGGACGATTAAAATGAACGAAGGGGATCAGAAGGAAGAAGAGAAGAGAGGTGGAGCCGAAAGGACAAAAAGGAGCACGAACAAGACGAAGAGAGGGAGAAGAGAGAACGAAGAAGAGGAGAAGAGAGGATGAAGAAGAGGAGAACAGAGGATGAAGAAGCATCGCACAAGCAGGACGAAAGCACGAGCACAAGCTGGACAACAATAGCGGTTGGGAAAACAATGCTCGCTCGAGTCCAAACAAGACAATGGCTCGTCTCGTTATTTATGAGACTTTGTCAATTAAACTATTTTATGATTGACGTCCTGCGGATCATCATCGTCATCTTAATCGGGTTGAGGGGGTGGAGAGAGATGAGAAGGAGGAGTGGAAACTTCAGAACAATAGCCGTGGAAGTATGGACAAAAAGTAAACAATGGAAAAATGGTATGAGAAAATATCAGCAAAGTGACGTTGATGATGAAAATGATGACAAACGATGGGATGATGGGTACAAAGATAACATGGGATCGTGGTGAGAAGAGAAAATAAAGAACATAGGATGGAGATGATTTTATATTGGTAATTATATAGAGAATGATAACAATGGTGATAATTATGATGATAGCAATAGCAATGATGTTCAAAGTAACTAACTAACGAAATTTTTCTAACCAACATTTCCTCTAACAAAAAAAAAATATTGAAATGTCCACTAATAAAATTTCCTCTAGCAAAATTTCCTCTAATATAGTTTCATTTAATAAAATTTCCACTATCTAAATTTTCACTAACAAAATTTCCACTAATAAAATTTTCACTAACAAATTTTTTCTAATAAAATTTGCTCTAATCAACAACATTTTCACTAACAACTGAATTTCCTCCATAAAAATTCTAACAAGAACATTTCATCAATAATTCCTTACGCAATTATTTCTCCTACACTTATTTCTACTATACAAATTTCTTCTACAATGATTCCTCCTACAATAATTTCTCCTCCAACGATTTCTCCTACAACAACTCCTCTGACGATGATATCGCTGGGATCTAAAATTGTGCCAATGATGTCTCTGATGAATGGGGTTGAGGTCATGAAATAAAACTGATCCCCTTTGAAGGGTGAAAAGAGAAGGGAAAGTTCACAGAATGTGGTACAGGAGGTCACGAGGCTAAAGCTGAGGCCGATGTCGAGGCAATCGGAATTGTTGGGATTATTCTTGATGGTAGATTGTGGATTTTATAGGAATCGATAAGATTTGTGGGCATTGTTTGAGGGATTGTTGGAGTATTGTTGTAGGATTGTTCTTGAATTGTTGTTGGGACGATGTTGGATTGTTGTTGGATTGTTTTTGGGTCGTTGTTGGATTGTTTTTTGTTATATTGTTCTGGTTTTATATAGATCGTGATAGCAATGGATGCAATAAAGAGTGAGGGCGACAGTTATTAGAAAATAAGAGAAAGGGAGATGGTTTTTAGTGACAAAGGAATGATGAAACAACTGATAGTGAAAACGATGACGATTGTTGGTTGAGCCGGTTCATGGTCGTTTCGAAAGATATGGGCTTTTTAATGTCAGAAGTTCAGAATTGAAGTACAGGAATTGGAAATTATTGGGTTCATGGTATCAAAAATTTGGAGACTACAAGGTTCAAAGAGTAAGTGAGGGGTTTTTAACAGAGTAAGGGAAGGGTTCATAAAAGAGTAAAATGGGGTTCACAAAAGTCGTGGTTAAAATAGTTCCCGAAATCCCAGAAGGGTGAGCGATTTGTGCCTTGTGATTATATCGTGATTTGCGTTTTATGAATCTGGGTCTAATGTGAGTTTAAGTTTTGAAATTGATGACGTTATTCAAATTAAGGAAGGGGAAGTTTCAACTACGGTATTATTATTTCAGAAAATTATAAAATAAAAACTTACTTTATACTAAAAATACTAAAAATACTAATAAACATTACAAATTATTGCAAAAAACTTAATTAAAGTAGGTTTTTTGGTATATATATTGTTATGTTTATTTTCAGTAAATAATTAAAATATTTGAAATGAATAAGTAATTAAATGAATTAAATTAAAATAAATTAACAAATTTAAAAGAAATTATTTAAAAATTATATACAAACTATGGGAATACATTAATATTAAATTATTGTAATTAAATATACAAAATTAGTATTCGGAATATTTAGTGATTTATTTATACAACTTTAAATGAAATTTAAATTAAAATAAATGAACTAGATTATTAATAAAAAAATTATAAAATATTAAATGAAATAAATAAAATTAGTTTGCAAATTAAATATATATTATTTCTTACTATTTAGAAATTAAATAAAAAAAATTATTCAACAAAACTTGAACGCAGAAATATAAAAATTCTTTGTAAATATTTAAATAAGAAACATCATCCCTTTGAGATCCTTCCTTCAATATTCAATACCAAATGCATTCCAATTAAAACTCAATTTACCTACTTAATTTTCCCTCCAACTTTCCACTTAATCTTCTCAACCACCTTCTCCATAATTGCTTTTAAATATATGGCAACACTGTTCGTTCGTTCGTTCGTTCGTTCGTTCGTTCGTTCGTTCGTCAACACAACATGTCAAATTTCCCGCACTCACAGTCAAATCCCATGAATTACGATAAATTTAATTGGCGCGAAATGGGGAACCCTAAGAAGATGTGGGGGAAGACTTAATGATTCGAGAGAGAGAGGGGGAGTTGAAGGAAGTGGAAAGAGGTTGAAGGAAGTGGAAAGTGATTGAAGGAGGTGGAGGGAGATGAAGGAGGTGGAGGGGATTGAATGGGGGTGTGATGTCGATTGAAGGAAAGAGTCGTGGGTTGACGGAAGTGCGACAAAGTGAAAATTATTGCCTCTTTCTTCGTTGACGGCAAGTTTAAAATCAATTACTTTGACAAGAGATGAAATGGGGTGAAGAAATCGAAGGAGGAGAGAAGGGACCAAGAAGGAGGCCAGAAGATTGCAGAAGAAGGAGACTGCGATTGAAAAAGGTGGAGGAAGAAGGAACAAAGAGACGAAGAAGAAGGAAAATCTGGGTATAGAAAAAGAAAGCCGAGGGTGGAACAAGATTCATTCGTCTGACAAAATGTTTCTAAAAATACCGTTGAAAGAAGATTCTTTGGAGGGGAAATAAGAAATAAGGAAATAAGGTGGTGGAAAAGAAGAAACAAACAAATTCATATGGTAAAGTTTTCATATGGAAATGAAGAGGATGGAATTGAAGAGGATGGAAATGAAGGGGATGGTAATAAAGAAGAATAAGAATCACACAGTATGAAGTCTCAAGTTCATCAACTTAATTTTTTTTTGTATCGATCATTATTAAATTTTTTGTAAACAATTCTTTTGTTGTAATTTATTCATTTCAATGTATTTTTTCATTTTGATGTATTTCATCAATTTTTTTTATATGATCAATTTTTTATTCATTTCATTAATTTTTTTATTTCAATTATTTTTTTTTTTAAATTTCATTCTTGTATTTTATTCTTTTTTTTATTACATGTTTTCGCCTTCGTCGTCTTGTACATTCTTCATTATTTCGTCATTTTTTTTAATATTTTTTCTTCTTCATTTTCACCACTCCTCATTTATGCATGGATTGAAGGATAATTAGAAGCCAGGAGCGAAAAAATCAACCACGAAAACATATCAACACGAAAATTAAAACAAAAATTAAACACGTGAATAAAACACATATAACCAAACAAAATAAACATATCAACAACAAGAAAATAATCATTTAAAGAACAACCACAAAAAATGCAAAGAAGACAAAAAATTCAAATCAACAACAAAATTATGGAAAAAAACAACAACAAAATGGCGACAAAAATAACAACAACGAAATAGCAACAAAAATAATCACTTTCAACCAAAACAAAAACAGGTTCGACCACAATAATAACAACAAGGATGAATTTAAAACATTTTTCAACTTCATAAAACAGTCATCTTCTCGTCTCTTCGAGACAATCCCTTGGGGTCTTGTGGAGTGAATTGAAACTTTTTAATAACCCGAAAGGATCCCACGAGGTTTTTGTATGTCGTCGAAGCTTCGTGAGGAAGACGAGGAGGAGGAGGAGGAGGAAGAAGAATTCGGCTCCTGTTTTTCACCTAAGTGGGCGTGTGGTATCTAAAACTTTTCCTTTTGGTTCTTATTTTAATCTTCCTCTTGATTCTGCTATTGATTCTTCTCTTGATTCTTCTATTGATTTTTTCTCTCGATCCTCGTCTCAATTTTTCTATTGATCCTTCTTTCGATCCTGCTCTTGATCTTCCTTTTTCCTCTCTGGATTAAACTTCTTATTGTCCTACGCTTTCTTTATCCTTTTGCTTCATTCTCCTTCTTCTTCCTCCTCCTTCTTCTTCCTCCTCCATCGTTCTCAATCCTCAATCTGTTTCCGTTTAAAGGTCACCTCGGCCAGCTTTGAAAGTCACTCGAAGTGTGAACAAAGCTCTTGAACGTTGCGGTACTCGTGCTAATTAATGACGGGAAGCCACTTGAGGAGCTTCCGTCAAGTGCAAAATTCGCCCATTAAACAAGCCCTCGAAATTCGGTCGAATGTCGTCGTCAATCGTTGTCGTCAATCGTTGTCGTCAATCGTGTCGTCAGTCGTCTGTCGTCGGTCGCTCTTCGACTCGCTTCAATTCTCCTCCATTGGCCTCGCCTGTGGCTCCTTCTGATCCCAATCGGTCTGCGAAGGCCTCTTCAACTCTTACTCTTCCTTTCTCTCTCCCTTTCACCATCTCAGTCTCTCTCTATCTGCCCTCTCTCTCACTCTTTGCCAAACCTGCCTTTCGTTAACTCTCGATCTCGCCACTTTTCTTCCTCTCACTTTCACTCTCTCTCTCTCAATCTAACTAGCACTTCATCACTCTCTCTCTCATTCTAAAGGCCAATCTCATACATTCCATCTCACTTACTCTTTCTCTATTTCTCCCTCTCTCTCATACACAATCATTATCCTTTTCTCTCTCTTTCTCTCTCTCTCTCAGTTCGGTGCTCATTCGAAACTAATTAAAATCGGTTTTAACCTGATTTCTTATCGACTGAAGGCGACCTCTCTCAAGTGGAGCACTAGATTGTGTCGTATGGCAACCTCCTTCCTCACTCTCTCCCCGCAAGGTGGCAACCCTCTACTCTCTCTCCTCAGTGGGTGACAACCCTCTACTCGCTCTCTCGACTCGTGTTTCCACCTTCGGCCTTCACTCATGGCGAGTTGGAGCCGTGCCGAGGCGCTGCCTAAGTGCGGTTAATTACTTTCCAACGACTTCTTGACATGAAACTCCTCCTTCTCTTCACTCACTTCCTCCCTCTTTCTTCTCTTCACCATCTTCCTACCTCTTTCTTCTCTCCTCATTCATCGTCTGGCCCAAATTCGTTTGGCCCAAATGCGATTCCCGACCTACTCGATAAGTGAGACTCTTCTATGGCGTATAAATTTCTCGCATACGATAAAGGGATTTTGCGAAAATTAAACAAAGGTTTTTAATGACGCAGAAAATTCATTAAAATTTATATGTATTTGTATGTATGTAAAATTTAATGAATATATTTCGCGAGGTTTCTGTTGGGGGAAATGAGTTGGAAATTATCACAAAATAATATTTTATCGCTTGCGATAAATTTCTCAATTAAATTAGAAGAACTTATAAATATTATAATGAAGAATTTAGTTCACAGATTTTATTCATAAAAAAATATTTGAAAGAAATATTAAAACACCAAAATATCTCGCATGCGATTTTTTCAATCAATACAAACAAATTTTCCAAAATTCGTCTTCATTAATTTTATTTTAAATTCAATTTCATTCCCATTTTATATATGAATACAATGACCTAGTTCTTATTTTTATGCTAAAATTTCGATCATGCGATATTTTTGGCGTATTAAATTTCTCTCTCCACCAAACTACTGAAAATTCCTCATCCACCAAACTACTCAAAATTTCTCATCGTTCCTTGTTCTCAGTTTGGTGGCAAATTTCTCTCGTGCAATTAAATGCTGACATTGATGCTCATAAATGTCATGAAACTATAAAAAGGCAATTTAAAACTAGTTTCTTTTTTTTCTCAGTCGTCGTCGTCTTTTCGTCCTTTTTTGAGTAATTTTTGTTGTTGTTTTTAGTGGTATTCTTGTTGTCAAGGGTGTTTTGTTGTTGTTGTTTTTGTATTTTGTTGTTTTTGCATTTGTTGTTGTTGTTGGTGCCTCTTGCTCTCCACGGACGACGGCTTTTTTCCTTCTTAAACTCTCGCTACGGTCCATTTATTTGCAACTTTTATAATTTGGTTCGCGTTTCTCTCGCTGTTGGTTTTTTCAACTGTTTTGCTCACTCTCTCCATAACACTCTCTCCATCTCACTTTCTCGCTATCCCTCTCTCCCTCTCTCTCTCTCCATCCATCTCAGTTTCCTTCTCTTGCACTTCATTTTCAGCTCACTGGCTGCTATAATTTGTATGCGACTTGCGTTGAGTTTTTTAAGTAGACTTTTATTGCATTAAAATGGCTCTCGAGAGAGGCGTAGGTCGAGGGGGGCGTGGCGTGGATGGTTTTGGGGGCGTGGCGGTGCTCCAGGGCCAGAGTTTGAGACGTGGTCATGGGCCAAGCCACTGAGTCGTTGGTGGAGAAGATGAAATCGGAGGAAGAGATGAAGATGAAATCGGAGGAAGAGATGAAGATGAAATCGCATAATGAAGTCCAATGGAGGAAGTGTTTTTCGGACTAAGTGGCAATGCTTGGCTTGCTTTGAGAGGGAAAAAGAGAGGACGATGGAAAGAAAGAGAAGAGAGGGAGGTCGAGAAGAAAGAGAGGTCGAGCAGAAGAAGGAAAAGTCGACATTTAGAGAATGAGTTTGAAGAGCGCGGAAGGCGAGAATTAAAAGTAAAGACGACAGTTGGAGAAGCGGTTGACATTCACCGAAGGGGGCGAAAAGTGGGCCGGGCAGCACAGCATAAACTGTAAGCAAGTGGCTCAAGGCGACTCCTTCGGATTACAAGCCAAGCAATAAATACTTAAGCATCGCATTCTCGACTTGTGTGACATTAATTTGAGGCACTTGAGAATTCGATTAAAGCGACAGGAAACGAGAAACGAGCAAGAGATTAAGAAAGAGGAGGACAAATAGACTTGGAGAGAAAGAATGATAGAAAAAATACTCTTGGAGAGATAGAAAGATAGAAACAAGCTGGGATTAAATTTAAAGAAATAAAAAGCTGAGAAAATAGCAAGATAGAAATTCTAGAAAAAAAAGTTAAAACAAATGATGAAAATATTATTCAAAAAATATTGAAAGACTATTCTTCAAAAAAAGTTAAAAAAATGTGGAATAAATATGAAAGACAAAAATCTTGGAAGAATGTTCGGAAAAAAATGTACAAAAAATTCTTCAAAAAAAGTCTAGAATAACTTTGAAAATAAAATTTATTGTGAAAAAAAATGTTTGAATAATAATTTTCAGAAACAAAGAGCAGAGGAACAAACGAACAGAAAAAGAGCAGTAGAAAAAGAGCAGTAGAAGAGGAGCAGTATGAAAATAACAGATGAAAAGCAGAAGAATATACAAAAAAGACAGAAAAATTAAATAAAATTAGTTGGCAACGATCAAATTAATCCGATGAAGAAAATACTGTTGGTTTGACCAAGAGCAAGAAGTGGCGAAGGGAAGAGAAAGAGGGAGGATTAGGGAATAGGCGGATAATTGGCGAATAAGGAGAATCGAAGAATGAAAATCGTTGGCGAATAAGGAGAATCGTGCTCGTAGAATAGTCAAAAGGCGTGTGGGAGGTCGTCCAAACCCACAGCTTAAAGTTATTTAATTATAGGTAATTGTCTTCGAAGCTAATTCGAAGCTTCTTCATCGATGATGGGCAAATTGAGACTCAATTTCTAGGGATTCTAGAGAAGACTTGCAAGCGACTCGAGCAGGTAACCTTCACATCGATGAAGACAATTTACACTCAGTTAATAGTGTGGATTGGGGATTAAGGGAACCTTCAATTAGGTTTTCTGAGAAACACATTGAGAAGATATTGGAAGAAAAAAGAAAGAAAAATTAATATAAAAATGATATTATAAAACGTTCTGTATAAAATGTTAAACATTTTTCAAAACTAAGGATTTCTCAAAATTTGGAATTTGTCAAAATTAGAATATAACAAAATTAAGAATTTTTCTATACTTTTCTATTTCAGAAAATAAATATTATCTTGATGCAAATCTATTCATTTATTTCTAAAAAAGATAATATTATTTCCTTAGTATTAATGTCTTCATTATTTCTTGACCTACTTCAATCCACTAAAAATAATTCCATCATTCATGTGTTCGAGGAAATTTTTATTATTTTCGATTACCTTCATTTACAACACTCAACATCTTCCTATCTATAATGAATTCATTATCCTTGAGTTATTTCTTTAAAAGCCCAACCTTTTGTCGAACTAGGTCGGGATGGGGAAAAAAACACGCCCACTCGATAAATCATTGTGTCTTCAGTTGGTTCGGTCGATGGAATCAAATTGATGGAAGGAAAAAGGTAGAGAAGAAGGAGGATTTGTGAATGATATGAAGAAGAAGTTGGGGATGGAAAGAAGGAAGAGGAAGTGGGATGAAATAAAGTAAGAAGCACCATGTATGGAAGAAAGAGAAAGAAGGACATGTAGTTGAAAGGAAGGAATCCTTATCATTAGAGCTGCTGAACGTCCTTGGAACGTCCTTCATTAGCATAATAACCGACATTAATTGCTTTAGTGAATTAAGTGCGAAGTTCTACGCTTTTTATTCAGTCTCAGCAATGATAAAGAGAATGAGATAGAGAGAGAGAGAATGTGTGAAATAATAGGAAAGAGAAAGTAAAGAGAGAGAGACAAAGAGATAGAGAGAAATATAATGGTATATGGTAATGATACGCCCACTCATGCTTCCTATGGCTGCTAAATGACATTGTAATTAACATCGAGGTCGAGGTCTTTGAGAATGTGTGTCAGTGTTTGCGTCTGTGTGTGTGTGTGTGTAATCTATAATTATGTTGTATGTGTGTATGAGTTTCTTCCTCTTGTCATGAGATGTTTGATCTTTTAAAAGCTTTGTATGAATGTAAATTTGTGCTTTATGTAAAAATTATTTTACATGTGAATTTTTCTTCCAGTGAAAATTTTTTCTTCTGATGTAAATTTCATTCACGTTATAAATTAATGAAAATGAAATTCATGATATTTCTTAATTTTTTCAATATGTAAATTTTTTTCATCTGCAAATTTTTCTTCAAATTTTCCGGTTTTTCTCCATGTGAAACTTTTTCTTACATGTAAATTTGTCTCCAAGTGTAAATATATCTACAAGTGTAAATTTAGCTCCAAGTACAAATTTTTCTTCATATGTAAATATTTCTCCAACTAAAAATTTGTATGTGGAAATTTTTCTCCTTCTACAAATTTTTCTTCAGTAGTAAATGTTTCTCCACGTCTAAATTTATGTAAATACATGAGACTTTTTATTCACCGCAAAATTATTCTCCTTGCCTAAATTTTTCTTCATATGTAATTTTTTCTCAATATACATTTTTCTCCTTGTGTAAATTTTCCCATATATAAACTTTTCTTCAGATGTAAAAATCACGACGATGTGTAAAATTAATGTCAATATGAAAATTAATGACGATGTGCAAATTCATGACGAAATATTTCTTTGTGTGTGTGTATATTTAAAATTTTAAATATCGATAATAATTTCCTCCCCCATCCACATTTTGGCGGCAATTAAATTTTCTCACATCTGGCAACAGTGTAATTAATAAGTATTCGCACACTCGAACGGATTCCTTTTGAACACAGGTAAAATTTATACAAACACCCGTTCATATGGAGAAATACACACACATACTTTAATATTGAAAAACACACACACATACTTTAATATTGATATCACACACATACGTTAGGTTTGACAAACACATTATTCTCACACATACACACACATGGTTAAAAGGGCTCAGGGCTTCGTACATGGCGTGGAATAAACTCATACACATACACAGAAACTCATACACAGATGCTTATACGGAAATCGTCCTGCGCTCCACTTAACAGCAACTAAAAGCTCTCGGCGACATGAACCCTTCTCACTCTTTCACTCGATCTCTCTCTCTCTTTCATTCCACGGTCTGAAGGGGTTTCAGCTGGAGGGCTGTTGTTGTAGTAATTTTTGGTTGTTGTAGTAATTTTAGGTTGTTGTTGTTGTTGTAGGTGCTGGTGCCACGCTATCTCAGCCACACGCAGCCATATTTTGGCGCCGTTTTAATTTATGCTCCACCTCTCCCTCTCTTTCCACCTCACTCTTTCACCATCACTTTCCACAATTTCTCTCCTCACTCCCTCTCTCCCTTCCCCACTCTTCATCTCTTTCTCTCCACCTCCTTTTACCTCTCTATTTCCCGCTCTTTCTTGTTCTCATGCCAGCAATTTACGAAATATTGTCACCCAAACGAAACGATGCAACAAAAAACAAAAACAACTCGAGTAATAACAACAACATAAATAACAACAATCCAGAAAACAACAATTTTATCAACAACTACAAAAATAACAATTGCAAAAACATTAACAACAATAACGAAGAAAACGGTCACAAACCAAGGATCGTGTGTGGGATGAAGCGAAGGACAGCGAAAGAGGGCGAAGGAAAAGAGAGAGAGAGCAGATGGAGAAAGAGAGGGTACAAGAAAGAGTGAGAGGGATGCTACAAGAAAGAGTGAGACGCAGAATGGCAGAAGGAAGTGGTTGAAGTGGCTGTCGAGGTTCCCAAATAAATTACGTTAAATAAATCCTTGAATATGCGAGATGACGCTCACCACTCACCAACGGCTTAAATGGCAGAAGGTGGAAGAAACAACAACAATAATAACAACAACAAACATCATAGAGGGACATATTATCATATGAGCAAAGGGAGATTCTGTGTGAGAGAGAATGAGGGAAAATACATTACTTCATACAGCTGTTTAATTGAAAACCTCTTTACGAAGCACTTAACAAAGAACGAGAAAAAAATGGAAACAATTGAAAGAGAGAAAAAAAAAGAGGAAAAAAAAGGAGAAAAGAGTAAATTGAAAAAATTCAATTTTTCAAAGGACGAGAGGGTTTTGTTTTTGTCGAAAGGTCTCTGATGAGGAAATTGAAAAAAAGTTGGAAGATGAGTTGATAAAAGAAGGATGATGAAATGTGTGTAGAAATATGTAGAAAATAAATTAGAAATGAGAAATGGGATCGATCGAAAGAGAATGGAATGAATAGAGAATAAGTCATTATAAAAAAAATATATAATATTAAGAGAAATAATAAATATTATATTATTTTATTACCAAAAATTAAGAAAAAAAATATTTGCGCATACTAAAAATTTGTACTAAAAATTAAAAAAAAATTGCAAAACCGATCAAAATAAAATTTAAAAAAGTAATTAAAATCAAAACGAAAACTAACTAAAAATTATTTAAAATTAAAAAATAACATAAGAAGAAAAAAAAACCAAAGATGAGAAAAACTATTGAATAAACCGAATTAATCAGCATATCAAAAACTGTGGAATAGAACTGAAATGAAAACATTAACAGAAAAGCAAACAACCATTTCATTAGTGAAGAACAACAAAAGCAACAACTCTAACAATGAAGCAAATACAATCAAGAAGACACATGAGTTTGTGTTAGTGTGCGAGTGTGTATGTTAGTATGTATGTGTGTGTTTTTGTCTGGGTGTGTTTCGCAAATTGTGTTTTCTTCGAGCTCCTTCCTTTTCGCTGTCATCCTTCGGCACGTCGACTCCTTTATTTATTCGTAGGTGTTGCCGCGAACGTCTTCGCTGTTGATGTTGACGAGACACGCAATTTTCCATGGGCTTTAAAGGGGTTCCAAAGGTTTTAGGTGGATTTTCCCACAGTATTCTATAAAAAAGGAATATTCTTCAGTTGCTGGAATTTCTTCATTCAGATCGAAAATCGAAATTTGTATTAAATTGTTGAAGTATTAACTATTTTTTTTAAGAAAATATTTTGTAATCATCAAATGTTTAGATTTATTTTAAAATTTATATTATTAATTTATCATATTTCAAAAAATAATTAATTTTTTGAATAATTTTTGTAATTTTTGGAAAAATTTCTAAAATTCACAATTTTTAAAATATTCTACAAAAATAAACCATTAGATGTGATTTACCAAATAAAATCTCAGATGAAGAATATTTTAGTTGCATTATTTTGTTGCTTTTTGGTTATTTATATGCACAAGTTAACGACCTGCTGAAGGAAAAACAACTTATGACTTATGCAATTCTGGACAAACACACGATGTGAAATTTTACACGAGGAATATGTAATGAAAGGATTTGTACAAAAGGTGAATTTACCTATGGGTGATTGTTTGGGTTGAGTGTTTTGGGGTGAATATTTCGAAATACTCTTGATACTTGAGAGGTAGGTGGTATTGAGAAGAAAATCCCTCGATACCGATCAGACGGTCGCTGTTCTCTGAGCCGTTCTCAAAGCCGATTTGGGAAAACAACAAAACGTTGCCGCAAAAAACTGTTTATAAATCTTTCATTATCCCAGGCGGGTGGCGACGACGACGACACCCAAAAGTCGACACCTTTTGTGAGAAGGTGAGAGAGAAAACACTCAAAAAGGGGCGGAGTGATGGGCGTGGCAAATGTCGAGCCTTTCCTTTGGCCCTCGTTATCCTTGTTTATCCTTCCAAATTTCATGACAACCATGGTGGAGTGAAGAAAAGTGGGTGATAATTTCCAATTCAACGAGGTGTTTGCTAAAAATGTCACAAATATATTTGGATACAAAATAGGGATGAGGATAACAAGAACAAGAAGAGCAAAACAAAAACATAAATAAAAAACGAAAAATAAGAACGAAAATTTACAAAAGCCTAAATAACAAACACAATCAAAATAAGAACAAGAATAACAACAATAAAAAAAATCTCCTCAACAACAACAATTTGAAAGGGATCCTTTTTATGTAGAATAGTTGCTCCGCAGTAACCTCGAAATCCGTCCAAATCCGAGCGACCGCAAAATTGTCAAAAGTTGTTGCGGTTGAGGCAAAATCGAGACTGAGGGGGGCGAAAAAAGGGAATGAAACGTGTCTGCACGTCAACCGATGATGTGACGGGGGTCTCGTGACGTGAGGGGGGGTCTCAGACCTCTCTCTCAACCCCCTCAGACCTTCTTTAGACCCCTCTGAATCCTTTAAAGAGCATCCTTCGAACCTCCTCTGACCCCTCTAACCCCTCTGAAGCCCTCCTTCGGCTCCTCTGGTCCTACTTCGTATACTAAGAACCACCTTCGAACCAGATTCGACTCTTCCTGAACCTTCTTCGACTCCTCTTCGACCCCCCTCCGACTTTCTCCGACCATCCCAGACCCATCTCCAACCTCATTCAACCTTCCTTCAACCTCTCTACCCTCTGACCCTCTTCATCCCTATCCTCATCCCACCCCCCATAGGTGTATCCGAAACCGTGGCGAAGGCGTGGTAACAAAAATAAATAAAAATGTAAATTTATATTTAAATACGTTGCCTTGAGTTGAGTCAAAACGTCCTCGAGCTTCAACATCTCGCACCTTCTCTTCACGCTTTATTCTGTCGCTTCATTCTCTCAAATCGTCCTCACGTTTTGTCCTCACACTTTGTCCTCACGTTTTGTCCTCACGCTTCGTCCTCACGCTTTGTCTTCTAACATTTTTTCTCTCTCGTTCTCCTGTCGTCTCATTCTCTCGCTTTGTCCTATCGCTAGAATCCTGTTGTCTCATTCCCAGAGCAAGAAAAAACTTGTCTAGTGATTTTTTGTTCTAGTTATATTTTTGTTGTCGTCGTTTTTTTGTTTTTTTTTACAACCCTCTAAGTTTTTTTCCTCTCCTCCTACTCCTTCTTTTTCTCCTCCTTCCTTTTCTCCTTTTTCTTTTTCTCTTCCTTCCTTTCTTTCACCCACCACCTTCCTTCTCTTTCTGCCACTCTCTCTCCCCTCCTCCTTTGTCTCTCCCTGTTTCCTGGCCCGAATCTAACTAGGCTGAAAAATGGCCGCCATGTCACGTGTAAATATGCTGATTTTCCACAGAATCCTCAGCTCAGCCTCGAAGATGTGTCGGTGAGATGGAAAATTTACCCATCTCTCTTACACACACACCTTCCTTCAATTTCTTCATGCTCTTCACTTGGGCTTCTTCATCCTTCTTTCTTCATCACCCTCACCATTTTCTTCATGCTCGTCTCGTCTCATTCTCGCTCTTATCCTCGAAAGGATCCCCTTTTAGCCACGATTTAAATATTTAAACTATTCCTTTTGTGGGCTGAAATAATTAAAGTCACAGCGAAGGAAACGTGAGAAAGATTCCCCAAAGCCTTTAAGGTACCTTAAGGAGGAAAAGGATAGATAAAGACAGAGATAATAAGACCAAAAGAGAGGGATAATAAGACAGAAAGAAAGGGATAATAAGACAGAAAACGAGAGAGATATGGAGATTTCGCGACCTCCTGTCTCTGTCAAAGGCGGATACCTCGAGGTTGAAAAATGATGTCTGTTGGAAAGCGTTGGAAAGCTTAGGCCAAGTCGGAATAAGCGGCTTTGTTCGCAGGCTTCTTAATTGCTTTGAATATTTCACGAGATATCTTAAATCGTTGCCTGGGTCAATGGAACCCTTTAAAGGGGACGGAATATAGTTCAGAATTGAAATTATTTAATTAAAATTTAAATTTTATATATTTAAATTTAAATATTTTAATTTTCGTCTAATCACTTAGATAATTTTAAATAAAAAATATTGTCATTTAAATAATTAAAAGTATAAAAGAATATATATTTGTTGTTTATTCATAACATACATGTTTATAAATAACAATTCGAAAGAAGAATAAAAAATATTTAATTATGTTTTCAATTTGTTTTGTAAACAATTTTTTTAAATATTTTCTAAAATATATTTTCCCTTCTAGAAAATGAAAAATGGTTGTTATAATATTTTTATTTACTTCAAATGTTGTTCTTTTAAAAATTACATTTTTTTTAATCTAGTAACAATTGAAATAATAAAATAAATATTTTTCAAATTTTTTTTTAAATTTTTTCCTTTTACTCATGCTAACAAAAAAAAGTAATCCAAATAAGTCCCACTTACTAAAAGTTATCCTCTTGAAAGTTTTTCAATGATTCTGTTTTCATTCTGATCCCTCTGAAATCAAAACAAATCCCATCTGTCACATATGAAATTTTCCCAGAACTACCTCCTGTTTCTCCACCCTTTGGTTAATTATTTTTTAATTATTTTAATTGCATCCATTTAAAAACTGAACCTTCCTTCAATAACATGACAAGGTTTTTTTATGTAAAGTAATTTTAATTAATAAAGGAAATAAAGTGTGAGCAAATATGTATAAATACAAAAAAATTATATATTACTGATGAGAATTATTTAAAATATTTTCCCATTAAAATAATTGTGCATTTATTTTTATTCAATTATGAGGAGTTTGTTTTTGTTGATCTCTTTAATGAGACGATGTTTTTTTTATTATAGGGTTAAAAAATTATTCTTAATGAAGGACAATGTTTGGAATGCGTTGGAAATTATGATTTTATCATTATTTTTTTCATGAATTATTAATCAGCTCAATCAATTGATTTTTATATGTAAAAAAATGTAATGATTTGTGTTTTTTATGTGAAATTTGTTGGCAAAATTCTGCAACATAAATTTAATGTTATTTTCTCAGTGTGTCCGTGAATTCGTCAGTGTGTCTGTCATTCATTCCATGTGTTTCTTCATCCTTCTGTCTGCAACAATCACTACAACAACCCAGCAACAAAAACCACTCGAACAACAACATCAAACCTCTCGTTAACATTCACTTTATGGTCGTCGAAAATTAAACACTCCCCCGATGCCTCAAACTTCTCCAAGGTCTCTGAAGACCCAGTCGACCCGACGACCCAGCCGGCTTCCTGTGGAGATGATTTAAAACTTTCTCTATACCTCTTTCTCTCTATCCACTTTTTTCACCATCCTTATCTCGACCCATCCACCTCTCACCCTTCATCAAGTCTTCAACGAAGCCCTGATCAAAATCTCATGTGTTGCCTTTTTGGCGTATTTTCAATTGAATTTCTCTCCCATTTCTCTCTCCTTCCCTCTATTTTGGGTTCAATCTGCGCTTTTTTCTATGATTTTTTTAAATGTAGTCCTTCTTTTGTTCTATTCACAATCTTTCCTATCCCATTCTGCATTCCTTTCCCTACCTCCTGTTGCTTTTATTTCTGAATTTCGACAATTTTCCTACTCAATACATGGTTTGCCTTTTCGATCTCTGCATGTTGCCCTTGTTTTGCTCTTGTTGTGTTTTTTTGCAGCCCTTTTTGTAACCTTTTTCTATCCCCTTTTTTCTCCTTTTTCGCCTCTTTTTTCCTTCAAGATTGCATTTATATTTTCCTTCTTTCTACCTTTTTTAGTTCGTTTTTTTTTTCATAATTTGTTTCTCTTTGTTATTATTTTTTGTATTTTTTCCCCATTTATTCGTTTTTTTATATTTTTTCCAATTTATTATCTATTTTCCATTTTTTTCTCCTTTTTACTTTTAATTTTTAATTTTTTCTATATTTCTTTTGGTGCTCCTTTTTCTATCTTCGTGAGTTTTCTCTCTTTCTTTGAGCTTTTCTCTCTTTTTTCTCCACCTGTATTTATTATTATTATTTTTCATATCGATATTTTGTTGTTGATTTTGATTTGATTTTTTTGCATACGATTTAAATATTTTTTTTTATATTTTTATTTTTTTTTTTAGATTCCTCTTAGCTTTACATTTTTCCATCGGCTTTCGATTTTTCTTTTTACATTACGATTAGTCTTCCTCTATCTCTCCTTATTTTTGAATATTATTTTTGTTTATATCCCGTCGCTTATTGCCCTTGGTACAAATGTCATCCTCAAACTTTGGTCCTTCCTCGAACCCTCTTCATTTTTATCCTGCGGCTCAGACCTTCTGCGAATTATTGTTTTTGAACATCGTTCACTTCTGTTCCCTTTTCAACATCTTCAGATTTGCGTCGTGAAAATCATCGTTCGTTCTTCCAGAACTTCGATCCTTTCTTCACCCACATCTTTTGGTCTTTCATCCAACTTGGGTCTTTCACCCAAATCTTCAGGTTCTTATTTTATATCCAAGGTCCTTCTTCCACATCTCCGGGTTCTTCTTCCACATCATCCATCGGCCTTCAGACATCCTTCTCCATCCTACACTCATCCCTCAATCCTTCTTCTCCTTCCTTCTGTCATCCTTCAACCTCCTTAACACATCCTTCTTCCATCTTCTTCTCTGAAGCCTCCATCGCCTATCTTCAATCTCTCTGCATTGCCTTTTCCGGTCATCAGTTGGCCTTCAAATTCATCTTCCTTCCATCTTTATCCTTTAACCCCATACATTTTGACATCTTTCTCTTTCCCACTCCTCCTTCTTCCTTCACGCCCTTCTCCACCTCCTCCTTATTCACATTCTCCCACACACAATCCTTCATCGTCATGCGACGTCAGTTCTTTCAGTTCTCATTCCATCACTCGTTATCCTTCTCCTCAGAATTCTGTCTCGGTTTATGATCCCTTGACTTTGAGGCGAAGGATTTTTGTTGCCGGTTGTCAGTGTTGTTGCTTTTTGTTGTTATTGTTGTTATTGTTGTTGTTATTGTTGTTGATATTTTCGGTATTGTTGTTGATATTTTCGGTATTATTGTTTTTTGTCATTGATATTTTCGTTGTTTTTGTTCTTATCATTGTTTTTGTTGATTTTCTCATTTTCTTTGTTCTTATTTTCATTGTTGTTATTCTTTTCCTTGTTATTGTTTGCTTTTACTTGTCATGGCTATTATTGTTGTTTATATTTTCGTTGTTGTCATTGTTGTTGTTATTATTTTTGTTGTTTTTTTGTTATTATTTTTGTTGTTATTATTTTTGTTGTTGCTGTGTTTTTTGTTTTGTTGTTCTTGTGTCTCCTGTCTGCGTGTGTTTTTGAAATCTCCAACGAATTATTTATTTAATCAATAAACGAGTTAAGCGAGGGGAAGAAATTTGAGAAACAACAATAACAACGATACAAAACAATAATAAAATGATCAAAAAACAACAAAAAGAACTATAGGAAGAAATAACAACAATAACAACTACAACCAGGAAATAACAACAACAAGGAATAACAGCAATAGAAAATAATAATAACAATGAAGATAATAAAATTATCAAAACAATAAACAGAATACAGTAAAAAAACAATAGTCCAAAATAACAATAAAAACAACAATTACACAATTAACTAACTAAGAACATTAATAGTAGGAAAAAGTAATCATAAAATCATAAAAGAAAACTAAGGACTATATTAAAAGATATATCATCAATGAAATCAATATCAACAATAAAAGAAAAGGTCAACAATAAAAGAAAAATCAACAATAAAATCAATATCAAAAACAATGTAATAATAACATTATCAATATTAACAACAAGAACAACAAAACAAACAATACACAGGACCTTCCCCAATAATATCGAGAATCCTACACAAGCTTCTCATACCAAAAAAGTCTGTCTCTCACTCCGTTTTTCTGTCTCTCCGTCTGGCAGTCTGTCTTTCTGTCTCTCTCCTGTCTGTTTTTCTTCTTCACCTCTCCATCTCTCTCTCCATCTCTCATTCCATCTCTTCCACTCTCCTTCTCTTCCTCTCACCATCTGTGTGTCTTTTGCATTTCGTTGTCAGTGTCTCGAATTTCTATGTCTGCCTGATATTTTTTACGTCTGTCTCTTTCATTTCTACGACTTCCTCTCTCATTAATATTTCCATTCTTTCCTTCTCTTTCAATACAACGTTACTATCGGATACAAGTTGTATTTTCGTATTTTCCGTCTGTCTGTTAGTCTGGTTGTCGGTATTTTTGTTCGTCTTTTTTTTTGTATTTTTTTCTGCCCTTATGTTTGTTTATCTTTTTACTACCTTTATTTTCTCTCTCTCTCTCTCTCTCTCTCTCTCTCATACAATCATTCGCTCTCGCTCACTCACTATCTGCCTGTATTATTTTGTCATAATTTCTTCAATCTTTTCCATCCTTCTCATGTCAACTTCATAATTTTTCTGCAAACAAATTTCTTCACACAAACATTTATTTTCTTTTCATATCTCTCGACTATTCGACCTTTTTAACCTCTTTTACTTTCAGTCTGTCTTTAATTCTCACTCTCTCTCTCCCCTTCCCTATTATTCCACAAGTTTCTTCCTTAATTCCAATTCTAAAAGTCTTTCTTTACCCCATCTTCTCCAAATCGTTTCTTCGTCCCTTGGGAAGTTGTTCGGCCTAGAAGAAGGACGAGAAACAAGTTTCCGGCTGTCTGTCAAATTGTCTCTGCCTCTGTCTATTTGTCCATCCATCTGTCCACTCATCTGTCCATCCCTCTGTCCATTGGTCTTAAGCATAGATTCCTTTGGCCTACATCTTTAATTTGTTCGCATCTAAATTAATTTTCATCCTTGTTTTCCTCATAGAATTCCCGGGTCGTTCACATCTCGTCCACATCCCAAGTTTTCATGTCCTTCATCAATTTTCTTCCATCGTCCTTCTCTCTCCTCCATAGTTTTTCCCCATAGTCTTTCTCTCTTACATAGTTTTATTATCCCTCCATGATCCCTTTTCCTCCGTCATGTCTTTTCACTTGTGAACTTCTTCGTCAACTAATTACATTTATTGCCAAGAAGTTCCATCAGAGGATTCTCATGTCATGTCATTTGCCTCGGTTAACGGCAGGGAAAGGACTTTCCGAATGTCCTATGAAAGAGGATGAGAAAATACCATACGAGGATGAGAAAACATACAACGAGTATAGGAAAATGGTCAACAACTATAGAGAAATGTCTAACAACGATGGATGAATGTCCAACAACGATTGAAGAAAGTTCAACAACGAGAATAACTAACGATAGACTTAGGTATACCGATGTCTGTCTGTTAGTAACTTGAATAGTTTTTTTGTTTATATCAATCTGGTTGTTGATATCATCATTGCTTCAATCTTTTTGTTCATTGTTCATGTTGTTATTGTCGTTGTCTTCAAACTTGTAGGACTAGACAAAGTTAGAAAAGTTGGGGTCGTTTCTGACCACGTTTAATTGAAGCTTTGGCACAAACTGTTATTGGAATTATTCCATTGATTTAGGTTAGGCCTTTAGTGAAAAGAATCAAAGATAAAAGAGATATGTCATCGATGAATTAAATTACTAGATTGATAGTAATTTCTGTAATAGAAACGATTATCTTTTCTATAATTGAAACTTTCTTAATATCTCTTGGTCTTGAGGAATTGAATGTTGAATTTGCTTCATAAATTCACATGAATTTTTTATTTTCTACGAAGGATATCTTTAAGAAATCTCTCGTGAACATATCTCTTGAACACCTCTCCCTTTCTTTCTTGAAGAAGTTTTTTCTTTCTAGAAAACTTCTCTCTTTTACACCACTTTCTTTAATATCAATCCCAAATTAAATCCATCCCATCTTCCTTCGTTCTTTATCGATTCCGATGACGCGTCTTGGCGAAAACAAAAAACCTTCCGCGATGATCCTTGGGTAGCGAGTGAGGAAGAGATGGTAAGAGTGAGAGAGAAAGAAAGAATGAAAGAAAGAAAAAACACAGTTTTGTAAACTTTTTGCCGCATAACCGCATGCGTCACACGCACACTCAAACCAATATCTCTATCTCACTCACAGGCTAGACGTGTGGTGTTAGCGGTGTCCTTGTTGTTGTTGTTATTGCTTTTGTTGTCTTTACTGTTGTTGTTCGTTTCGCAATTGTTGCTATTGTTGTTGTTGCTCCTCAGTGTTGCCAACGTGTAGCGAACGTTTAAAAGCAGGCCAAAAGCAGGTGCCACGTTAATAAATGAGGGCACTTAATTTGAATTTTGACATCTCGTAATACACGATATCCTGCTGTGAGAGAAGGTAAAAGTGAGAGAGAGAAAGAGAAGATGGTTCATGTGTGTACAATAACAACAAGAACAATAATATAAACAACAACAAAGACGACTAGAACGCGTGCCGTTGCAATGGAAAATGAGAAGGAAAATTTCGTTGCTCTTTTTTTGGACAACGATCAGACCACGTGGATTTGGATTTTGTTGCTTTTGTTGTTATTGCGATATTGTTGCTTTTGTTATTGTTTGTTTTGTTATTCTTTATTACCTTTGTTGTAGTTCTTCTTATTGTTGCTCTTGTGTCCTTTTTCGTGAACGTCCTCATTCAGTTTGTTCTTCTACTTTTTCTCCTCCTCCTCTCCTCCTCCTTCCTGTTATTATCCCACTTCCTTTGATTGTTCTTATCCTCGTTGTTTTTCACCCACTCTACTTTCTTCTCCTTTCTTCTTCTCTCCTCTTTACTCCTGGCCCATCAATCTTCTGAATCCTTCTCGCTCTCATCCTCCTCTATACATCTCTCCTTGAGCTCAGTTTAAGCCAAATGACAAACAACTACCTTCTTCCGAAAGGAAAGGACGTTAACAGAAATGTTGTTGTCGTAAATAAAATTGTTGTTGTCGTAAATAAAATTGTTGTTGTGGTAAATAATATTGTTGTTGTTGTTATTGTTGTTGTCGTAATTAATATAGTTGTTTCTGATATTGTTGTTGTCTTAATTAATATAGTTGTTTCTGTTATTGTTGTTTTTGTCGTAATTAATATAGTTGTTCCTATTACTATTGTTGTTATTGCTCTTGCTCTTCTTGTTGTATTTAATTAGGACGATTGCTGTTCATATTACTGAGTGTATAAGGACATAGGTGGAAAGAAGTGTGAGGGAAGAAGTTGGAGTAAGGAACATGGCAGAAGTATGAATTAAGTAAAGGGATTGAGATGACATATGAGGAAGTGAAGTAGGCCAGGTGGGAGTGAGAAGAAGTATTTGAGAAAGAGTTGGAAGGCATTCATAGCAAGGAGGAAAATGTGAAAGAGTCAGGAAAAAGACAAATATATAGACAAATATATATCAATCATTCAAATCTGAGTGTCAGAGAAGGTTTTTGTGAAAAACCTAAATATTTTGGTGAGAATGCAAAGACTTTTATGAGAGTTAAAAAACTTTCGTGAGAGAATACTTTTGTGAGATTGAGAGCACTTTCATGAAAGTGAGAAAACATTTGTAAGAGTGAAAGCACTTTCATGAGAGGGAGAATACTATTGTTACAGTAAGAATAATTAAGTTAGAATGAGCAAAATTTTGCTAGATTTTATGGACTTTTGTTAGAGTGAGTTTTATGAGAGTGATAGACATGTTTATGAAAGTGTGAGGACTTTTATGATATTTGTAAGAGTGGAAATAAAAAGTCTTTTGTGAAAACGAAAATATTTTTATTAGCATGAGAAGACAAATTTTGTTTCAGGAAATATAGAAAGAAACTTCAATATTTACTCAATAACCAAGTCAATACTTTCCTGTAATTACCATTCAATATTGATGGATCTTTTGTAGAAGACAAATATCTTGATTTTCTAACCAAATCGATTTCTAATCGACAATAAATCAACTACGATTCAAATACAAATCGAAACCAAATCAAACACAAATCGAAACTAAATCAAACACAAAACAATTACACATCGATTCCGATTCGACTACAAATCAATTCCATTTCAAAAACAAATCGAATGTCAAGGAAACAAAAACTTTATTGTCATCAATAATCAATCAATATGTTCCATATTTATGACTTGGTTTGAGTCTTCAGATGGCCTTCATATTCGAACGTACTATTTGTACTCCATTAATTGATCGTTACCTTGAAATTTTTCCATTGAAACAATAATTAAAGCAATGTCCTTAATAAGAACGAATGAAAAAAACTGACTAAAATAGACGATAAGGGCAAATTAATTTCACATGATTTATTATTGACGTCAAAAATAATAATGTATGTAAATTAGAGACAGGTTCAATTAGTCCATTATTTCATTAGAAAGAAACTTAGGTGTATTAATTAAAATTTCACTGCATCATTTTTTTATGATATTACATTTTAATTTTACTTAATTCACCGTAGAGTTTTACATGTTTCATTTATATAAACTTTGTACATTTTATAAAAAAAAAATAACTAATTGATTTCATATTTTCTTTAGTTGAATTTAATAGAAATATTTTTTTTAAATGTTTTTCTATGCAGCATTAGTTTCTTAGAATCATAGAAATAATTCCTTTACTTTAATGAATCTGAAATCCTTACAACCCATGAAAAGATTTGCATTCATCCTTCTGTTCAGGAATTGTGTTCAAATCCACTTTATCCTTTATTGCCTTTTTTTTCACCCAATTTCTTGACTAACCATATGTTCCTTCATCTCTTACGACTTTATCTCAAAATCGAAATTCAAAATTCCTCAATTCATGAAAAACACAATTCCTAAAACCGAAATTTAATTGACTAATTCGGAAATTTCTTCAATTTCAATGGAAAATTATTATTTATTTTGTAAATGAACTCGTTAGGCTTTTATTTACACTCGGATACCTGCTGGCTTCTTCATCTCTGTCTCTCTCACTCTCTCTATCTCTCTCACTCTCTCTAAATTTTGGTGTTCTTTTCACATCATCCCTTCTTCTTTTCACCTCTTCTGATCTCTTCTTCCTTCACTCTTCTTCACATCTTTTCTCTTGACACCTATCATCTTTTAGTCTTCTTTAAAATTCCTTAACCGAAAATCCTATTGTTGTTTTTCAATCTATTAAATTCAATAAATGCTTCGCCTCCGTCTCAGGGACGTTGCTCAATTTTTGGAGAATTTGCCTTATGGAAATTTCTTCAGTGACCAAGAATAATGGATGAGAAACCACAAAAATAAAATAAAACAATAAAATCAAGAATAATAATAAAAAAAATCAAGAACAATAAGAAAATCAAGCACAACAAAAACAATAATGACAACAATAACAACAACAATAACAACACACTAGACCACATTTTCGATTATCCATTTTGCGTGAAATTTTCCATTTTCCTCCGACATTTGTTTATTGGTCAAAAGCAAATTGAATTCTCTTGACTTGACTCAATCGAGAGAGAAAATACAATGAAAATACAAAATCTGAAAATCTAAAGCGATTTTTGTTTATCAATATACAGAATTGTTTAGCACAATCACACATATGCCTATATATGTGTGTGTGGAGGATAAATTGAAAGAAATAAAGAAAAACATATGGAACAATCAGAGCCACAGAAGCCGTCGGCTCTGATGTCAATTGCAAGGAAAAATCTGCCAACGTTCAGTGAAGAAAAAGACCGAAAGGATGCAGGTTGATTATGCAGAGAATGGAGTGAGAGAGAGAGAGAAGAAGAGGGAACTGGAGAGAGAAGGAGAGAGAGAGGATGTAAGGACGATAGTAGAAGCAAGTTAGAAGGAGAAAGGGTGAACGGATGATCTCGTTAGAAAACTATTGTGAGGAAAATATTGAAAATAAAATAATTGAATTTGGTCAAAACAAGAAAGGAGTCATGAGGGAGTGATGAAAAATAATAGGAAGAAATTGTTGGAAAAGGGCAAGGGATGGAAGGAGTGAAAGGGAGTGAAGAAGAGTGAGTGAGAGAGGGAGTGAAGTATATAGAGAATAGAGATATTCTGAGGATGAGTCTAAGAGTTAGGATCAGAGAGTGAGAAGAAGGTGAAGTTGGAGGAAGAGCGATGGCAAGAATCATCAGTGAAAACAAACAAAAGGCAAACATGCAGAAGGAGAAAACAATGAAGAGTTGAGATGAGGAAAGGAAGAGTTGAGATGAGGAAAGGAAGAGTTGAGAGAAGGTAGAAGAGAGAAATCGAG
>JAFDUT010000132.1:0-47193 GCA_017309665.1 Coelopa frigida | reverse complement strand
AAAAAACAACATGAAATCATATAAAAACACAAAATCACACAAGACTCAAAATAACACAAAACCCAAAAACCACACACACATACACATCCGTATCCTGAACAGGATGCCACAACGAGCACGTTTCGAACTCCGACTTCGATGTCCTGGGTTCACTTCACAATGTGTCCTGTTTTCTGTCCTCTGTCGTTTCCTGTATCCTGTGTGCACTTGTGGCCCGAGTTGTTGGCACGTGTGACGATGGGGCGAGGAAGTGGAGGAGGGTGAGGAAAGTGGAAGGAGAAGGAGCAGGAGAGAAGGTGGAGAAGCATGAGAAAAGGTGCAGGAGAAGGAGAGAAGGTGGAGGAGAATAAGAGTAAAACGAAAAATTTGGGTGGAACCTCCTCTAGGATTGGGGATTGAAGAGAAGAAGATGAAGGGAGGAGAAGATGAAAAGAGTCGACAGCAAAAATCACAAAAACTTTTTAGAAACAACGAGATGAAACCAAAGGGAGATCGAAAGACAGAGAGGGAGACAGAGAGGGCGACAGAGAGGGAGACAGTGAGATTGAAGGAGTGATAGAGAGAAGAAGGAAGCAACAGGAAGAGAGAGGGAGGAAAAATTCAGTTCATTCTCTGAGAGGGAAACGAAGAAGAGTATCAGAGATAGAAAGGGAGAGTGAGAGAGATGGAGAGAGAGTGAGAAAGAGTGAGATGGAGAGAGAGTGAGATGGAGCAAGAGTGAGATGGAGAGAGAGAAGTAGCTTGAGTGGGATTTTCGTAAAATGGACGAACCTTGAATATTCATGATGTTTAAAACTTTTGAATTATTAGCAGAAGAGAGAAACACAACAAAAACAGAACTAAAACTCAAGTGAAATATACAACAAAAATATAGAAGCAAAAATACAACAAAACCCGAACAAAAATACAACAACAACCGAAAAACACTGAGCAAAAAAACAACTGTAGAACCATCAGCATTCTCAACAGTATCAACAATTACAATAACAAAGGAAATTTGCAAGAACTCTGACAAAAAAAAACATCAATGCTAACAACAACAATAGCAACATAAACAATAGCAACAACAACAACAAAAATAACAAAAAAAAAACGAGAACAATAAGAAGAACCATAACAATAACAACAACAATAACACCATCAACAAAAATAACCACAAAGAACACGAATAAAATCTACAAAGTCTACAACAACTATAACAAAAATAATAACTATAACAAAAATAACAACTATAACAAAAATAACAACTATAACAAAATAACAACATCAACAATAATAACAACAACAACGATAACAACAACAAAAACACCATGTACAAAAGACACCCAGAGCAGCATCCTGTAAACTTTGGTAAAGCTTTCAAAAACCTTTCGTTCCCACCTGCATCCACCACACTGAGGTCCTGCAACATCCTGCGTCCGTCCGTCCATCGTACACCATCTTCTCTCGTCCTTCCTTCATCGACCTGTGTCCATCATCCTCCTTCCATCCTCCTTCCATCCTCCTTCCTCCATTGAGAATCCTAAGCTGGAATTTCATTCATTCCGGGGGCAATCGAGAGCCTGGGAACCACTTGCGGAAGCCGACAGAGAATCAACGAGGAAGTGATGGTGATTGAGAAAAGGAGAAGAGTAAAAAGATGAGAAATAAGAGGTGGAAAAGAAGGGCAAATAGGAGAAAAAGAGAAGAAAAAAAAGATGAAAAAAGTGGAAACAAAAAGAAACTGAGAGTAGAAGAGAGAGGAATTGGTTGAGAGAGAAGAGCTGAAGAGTGAGGAGCATTGGAAGATGAGAGAGAAAAATGAGAGAGAAAAAAGAAAGAAAAATTTGCAGACAAAAATGAGCGAAAAACCTCGGGGTGGTCGAAACTCCTCCGTTGCAGCTGGGGAATAAAACGAAAATTATTATTTCTAATCCGACGCGAATACAAAAAAAAAATTCCCCACTTCGACGAGATCACCATAAAAAGCATAAACAAAGGGAACACTAAAAACAACAACAATAAGAAGACTAACATCAAACCAAACTAAGAAAAACTAACAACAATAACAAGAGGAACAGAACTAATAACAAAAACTGTGAGTAGAAAAAAAACTAAACTGTGTATAACAATAAAAATACTGAATATAACAACAACAATGTTGAGTATAACAAGAACAACAATCAGTATAACAACAACCACAAATAACAACAACAACCAACAAAATTGAGAAAAGCTTTCCTTTCATTCCCTCAGAGCGGATGCAGTTGGCGCCCAGGAAGCGATGGAATATCCGCTTAGAAGCTCAAAATTTCCTTCTCATCGTCCTCCTCGTCGTTCTCGTGCTCAACTAACACCAACATGAAAACCACCAATACCAACAACCAACAAACAAACAACTTGGACAACAACAGCAACAATAACAAGAAGTAATAAAAAACAGAAATAACAGCAAAAACATAAGAAAAACAATACCAACAACAACTTCAATAATAGTAACAACAACAACAATACCAAAAACATCACCATCAGCAACAAGCAACAATAATAAAAAATCCCTAGCAAAGTTCAGACGGTTCTCTCGTTCTATGATTTGCAATGAAAATCGCATTTTTCGCAGAACGATTTTTTAGAATTTTTTTTTTCAGCATTTTTTTTGTTGTTTTCGTTTTTATTTTTTGTTTTTAATTTTTTGGTTTTTTTATTTTTTGATCACAAAGTTCTTGTTTTTTTTATGAATGTTGTTGTTATTATTGTTGTTTTTGTTGCCATTTTTGATGAAGTGATAGAGATAGAAATATATATAGAGAGAGCAACCGAGTGGAAGTTATATTAGAGAAAAATCGAAACTCATGTGGAAAGGATGGCAACAGTTTTTTCATTAACTCAAAAACAAGAAGTAAAAACAAAAACAACACAAACAAAGCCACAACAATAGCAAAAAGCAGAAAAAAAAATTAGATACAGCAACAGAGAACAAAAATGTTGTTAAAAAATAGCAAAAAATACTTCAAAAATAATATCAAAAACTGCTATAAGAAGAATAACATAAACTAGAATAAAACAATAATAAAAACTTCCAGAATCGCAAATAATAATAATAATAAAAATAATAATAACAACTACGGTGAAAAGAAAACTATGAACATAAAAAGCTTCGAATAACTACAAAAACAACTACGAATAACTACGAAGAACTAAAAAAATAACTCAAACCGACAAAACAACAACTACAACAACTAACAGCAACAATCTCTATTATGAACCCATCGAAAATTGAGCCCGAAACCGAAAATTGAAAGTTATGTTGCCGCAAAAAGTTTCTCATCTTTCGCTACTGCTCGTTCATTCTCTTTCTATCTGCTTCTCTTTTATTCGCAGTCTGACTTTTTTTTTTTTTTTTTATTTTCCTCTCTTTCTTTCGTTTGTTTCATGTCTCTTCTTCTCTATCACTTCCCGTCTTTCTCTTCTTGCTCTTTTATCTTTCTCAACCTTTCTTCTTGACCTTCTATCCATTCGACTTCCTTCCTCTGTCTACTACTTTATCTTCTCCCATAGACATTTTTTCTCTTCTTCTCTCCTCTCTTTCTATCTCGTTCTGTATATATCTGTGAGATCTCTGGGTTATTGTCTATCTGTGTGAGTCTTGTGTGCATGTGTGATTCTCAATTCCCCAGGGTCAAAATCGCGCCAACGTTGCAAAAGTTGTTGCAATCTCTCGGTTGTTAGCTATTCGTTTTTTTTTTATTGTAGTCATTTTGTTCTTTTTGTTGTTGTCATTTTGTTCTTTTTGTTGTTGTCATTTTGTTATTTTTGACCCTGTCATTTTGTAGCCATTTTTGTTGTTGTCATTCACATGTCGTTTGCACTCCTATATCGTGGTAAAAAAATGTTGGAATTCAAAAATTCAGCAGAAATTCAGTCATAGAGAAATCAAAACGAAAATATGAAAAGGAAAATTAGAAAAATAGCCACAAGAAATTTTCGAGGAAAAAATTTCAAAAACAGAAATATGGTCAAAGAAAATACAGAGAAATTTATTTCAGAGAAATAATTTTCTTAAAAATATTTTCCTAAAAGATTTCTGGAACAATATTTTACAAACAAATACTTCTGGAAAACAATTTTTGGAACTAATATTTCTGGAAAAAAATGTGGGGATTAAATATTTCTCTTCAATAAAAAAAATGTTTCTGGAAAATAATACTGATAAATATTTTTGAAAAAATATCCGATAAATACTTCTGAAAAATTATTTCTGAAAAATATTTCTCACAAATATTTCTGAAAAATATTTTTCGAAAATATTTCTGACAAATTATTCTCGAAAATATTTCACTATAAAATATTACTAGAGAATTTAAATATTTCTGGAAAAATCAAGATTATTTCGCTTAAAATATGAAAAAATATTTTGACACGTAATATTTCTGTTAAATAATAATAATAATTCAATAACTTAGGATAATTTAGGGAGAATATAATGATGTGAAATTATTTCGAAAGTTAAAACAGAAAATAGAGTATAAAATAAATTTTTGGAAGTAATTAACTTATATTTTATATTTTTTTAAATAAATTCTAAAATTGTTAAATAAGTTAAAAAGAAAACTAATATATTTGCTTAATTAATAAAAATTACTAAAAGCTTTTCTTAAAAAATAAAAATATATATTTGTTATTAAAGAAACTGTCTCCATTTAAAAAAGTGTATGATTTTTATTGTCTTCTCTCCTGCCTGCCCTCTTTTGTATCCTCTTTTCTCCATTACTCTCCACTTTTTCTATATTTTGACCAATATCCCCTCCACCCCACCTGCCCCATGCATATTTCATCATCCAAAAAGATGAGGTCCATCAGCCGTGGCCAAGCCTTTGTTCACGATTCGAAACTTTCGGTGCACGAGCTGCGAGCGTCCGACTTCCGGCATCCGCTTGAGATCCGGTTTGGGACTAGTTCGGTTTGGTTTGGGGGCTTGCGTTGGAGCTTGGTTTATTCGTGTTCGAGTTCTTTTCAGGAAGAAGGGCGTGTGCAGGAAGGAGGCGTGGCCGTTGGGATCATGGGGCTGAAACTCGTCGCGATGAACTGTGAATAAAGTTGCATGAGGCGGATTTTTGAGTTGCAGATTGTGATTGTTGGTGTTGTTCTGCAGAAAGTTCTGTTGTTCATGTTTCTCTTTTCTTATAGTTTTGTTCATGGTGTTCTTGTTCATAGTGTTTGTGTATTTTGTTGCCGTTGTAATAGCAATCCTTTATGCCGCGATAACCGGAAGTCACAGCAGCCATTGCTCAGCCTATTCGTTCGTTGCATCCGGTCGTTTCTGGCCACGCAAAGTTATGGCAATTGTTGTTGTGGGTGCTGTTGTTATTATTGCTATTGTAACTGATGTTGTTATTGCAACATTTGTTATTTCCATTCATCATTTTATTGTTGATCTTCATGTTGTTATTGTAGTATATCTTATTGTTGTAAATTGTTCTTGTAAATCTTGTTGTTCTTGTAATTTTTATTGTTGTTCCCACTACTGTTGCCCACTGTAAATTTATTTTGGATTTCAAAAATTTATGAAGTGTTTTTCGCGTTACAACGTTTCCTCTTTTACCATTGTTGTAGTCATTGTTTCTTCCTCATCCTGGTTGTTGTTATCGGTCTGATCATAAAATTTCAATGCAATAAATTGAACAGACTACAACAACAACAACAATTACAATGGTCAGTCTCATTCGACGATTTCTCTCTCTGTCCTTCGCGTTCATAAGGATTTTGTCCTTTCACTTGATTCCATGGAATTTACACTCAGGCGTTTGATATTGATGCGATTTTTTGTTGTAATAGTTCATCCGGTTTACAACGATACGCTGGAACAACAATATCAACAGCAACAACAAGAGCATCACCAACAAGAGCATCACCAACATCAGCAACAATGACGATTTGCATTTATGTTTTATGATTCATGTCCTGCTCGTGTCCCGTTTCCATGATCATAAATATTTTTCCATCATGCTGAGAAGGATTCAGCGAGAAGAAAAGGGAGAGGGAGTGAGAAAAAGAGGTAGAGAGAGTGAGAAAAAGAGTTAGATAGAGAGAGGGAGAAACTGACAGGGTTAGAAAGAGGTGAGCGGTATCAATGATAGCCACGACAGCAATAATTTCAGAAACTATTGCCACCGAAACCACGACAATTCCACTCTAGCGACAACAACAACACAACGATGTGAAAACAATAACAATGTCAAAATAACACTAACAACGACAGCAACAACTGTCTAACAACATCAGGAAGAATTGTGTGAAGAGGATGGAAAATGTCGCAATGCGATTTTCAGTTCACGATTCATGGGATTTTTGTAATTGGATGTTGTTGTTAATCTTTCTATTGTTGATTTGGATGTTGTTGTTCTGGTTGTTGATGTGTTTGGTTTTTTTTGTGTTTGTGGTTGAATTTATTGAAACTCTTGATCTTGTTAAAAATATTGTTCTTAGAGAAGAAGAGAATATTATATTTTTCTATATCCTTATGATTGATAAAATCGTTCTTTTTTATTTGAGGTTTCTAAAAAAGATTAAAGATTAGATAAAAAGATTTAAAGATTCCGCTAAAATTCGTCTATAAAATAAAAAACTAATAGGAATTTTATATAAAAAATATTAAAAAAATGTTTTTATAAATAAGGAAAGAAATAATCAAAATTAAATATGAATAATGGAATAATAAAAAATTAAATAAGAATAAAAATAGAAATAAATACATAATTTAATATAAATAATTAGAATAAAAAATTTGAATATATAAATAAATGCAATATAACAAAATAATATAAAACATTTTATAAATTTATGAAAAAAACTTATAAATGAAATATTATTAAAAATTAAATTAGAAGTGCAATACATATTATCAACAAAAAAGTATATCTATAAAAATTATGTTCTTATATATATTAAATTTTAATAATTAACAACAATTTTACTATATTTAAAATTTCTTTCCTCTTTCATTGCAGGTGAGTAATCGAAGAAATATATCATATTTATATGAAATATCAGCTATTCTTGTAAATTACATCATAATTGTGAGTATGTTTAATATATTGGGTAAAATAAAAATAAATCATATAAATCATGAAAAAGATGGATCTAATAGAAAGGATCCAAAAGAAGAAACTAACTTGAACTAACAATAGAAATTCGAAGTCTCTTCCTTAATGAACTTCACGGACATGTTGAAGACATGAAATTTTGTCATCTTAACCTTTCTGTATTAAGTTTCATCCTTTCCATCTTCATACTTTTCATCAATGTTCTCATCCTCTCTATTGCTCTTCAACTCTCCTTAATCCTCACTCTTTCAACCCCTTCTTTATCCTCTCTCCTTCAACCTATTTCCTACTCTGTTCCAAGAACTACTTGACAAGATTCACTCGTGTCGAAAAATCAGCAAATTTTACTATGATGATGATGATGAGATGTGAGAAGAAAGGACAATCAGTAGTGGAAGAATGAAAGAGATAGAGTAAAGACCTAGACAAATAACATGGATTCCAACTCGAAGGTCAACTAAGGCAAATGTCACGTGATGCCCTCGTTGTAACATTTGGCCTGATTATCCTACCAAAAGGAGAGCCAACGAGATGCAAACGAGAGCCATCGAGCCAAGAAGGGGATTGCGAAGAAGAAGTTGGTTGGATGAGAAGGGGGAGAAGAAGGAGTAGAATGAGTAGGACAAGTAGAAGAAGGCTGAGAATAATAAGTGTTTGTCCTGCTACTCTTGGATCAAGGCCCACAAGAAAAGAGAGAAGAGTGGGTAAGAAAGGAAGTAACGAAGGACGAAGTAACTTGAACGACGACAAGCATGTGACAACAAGGAGTGCGTGTCCTGGCGAAGGATCAAATTAATAAAAGACAAGTCCACAAGGATTCGGAAGCTACATAGATTGAAGTGATGTAAGGAGGGAGGAGATAAGCTAAGAGAGAGAGAGAGAAATGAAGGAAGCTAGGAAATGGATGAAGAAACTAGGGGACGGAAGAAGGAACCTGTAGAGGAAAGAAGGAAGCTTGGAGATGAAAAGTAGAGAAGTGAATACTGGATAACAGGAGGAAATGATATTGTATGAAGAGGAAAAGATGTAGTAGAAGAAGTTAGGGAAGCTGCATATGAGGAAAAGGAATCTGAAGGAGAAGTCAAGGAAGCTAAAGAAGAGTCAGCTCAATGAGAAAAGTAGAAGCTAGACAAATATTGGCCTCCTTCCGGAGAAAAACGAAGCACAAGCCAAGAGTTATTTCAGCAACAATCGTACATGGTTCATTAAAGATAAAGATAAAGAGATAAAGAGAAAGAAGAATTAGAAAAAGAATTAGAAAATTAAAAAGAAACCGATAAAGAAAATAAAAGGAAAAGAAAAATAAACAGAAAAGAAAATAAATAGAGAAGAAAAAAAATAGAGAAGAAAAGAAATAGAGAATAAAATGAAAATAGAGATACAGGGAAGAAACTCTATGCAGTCATAGTAAAGAGAGATAGATAGAGGATGAGTGGAAGTTGCTGTCGCTGCAATTTACCGCTAGATGGATGAGGGTAGGAGACATTAGCAACAAAAACAACAACTAACAGGAAGTCGCCATTGTTGGCTGACAGGCTGCTGCTGCCAGGACGAAACGAGATCAGCTGAAGGAAGTCAAGAAACAGCGGGTTGGAAGAGGAATAACGAGGAAGAGGAACGAAGTGGAGAAGGCGGAAGGAGGTTGACGAAAAAGAAATGATAGTATGGACCTGATACAAAAAGAAACAAAAGAGTTCAAAAGAAAGAAGGCCAAACTAAAGTAAGAAAACGAAAGATAAAACTAAAACGAAGGAAAAATAAATGATAAAAAGAAACATGAAACTCAATGGAAGGAAAGAGACTAGATAAAACGAAATATAAAACCAAAACGAAAGAAAAAGAATCGACAAAACGAAAGATAAAACAAAAACTAAAGAGAAAGCAACGTTCACAATGCACCGGAAACGGATGTAAACATCCTTGTCAGCTGCCACATTAGGATTTTTGTTGGAAGGCCTTGCCTCATCCTTCGTTCTCTTTCCTTACTATTTTTTTGTCCTTCTTTGCCCCTAACTTTGTTCTACTCTCCGCCTAATTTTGTGCTCCTCTCTTCTTGTATTTTGTTCTGCTTTCTCCTACTAATTTGATTCTTCTACTACTTTGTGCTTGTTTCTCCTACTATTTTATGCTTCTTTCTCCAATTTCCTTCTGGTTTATCCCTGTAGTTCGTTTTTGCTCCCTATTTTTAGTTCGTTTTGGTTCCTTTCCTCTTATTCATCCTTCTTACCACCACTATTTAATCGTCGTTCTTTTCTTTCTTTAGTTGTCCAACCTCCAACTCTTTTCTTCTCCTTCCTCACCACTCTGACCTTCCTCGCCTTTCGTAATTGACCTCGTTATCTACGGCTCTCACTCGAGTGGGCGCTTTTCTTTAATTCTTTTCCACTAACTCTTCCTAAATCCTCCCACCACCACTTTCCATCCTCTAGCCTTTGTTCTCCTTTCTCCACTTTTTGTTCTCCTTTCTTCAGCATTTCTTCTCCTTTCTCTCTTTTGGCTCCCACACACTCAGCAGCTCACGGCATGGGATTTCCTTCATCCTTGAACTTTTTAGTTAATCCTTTTTGAAGCTTCCTTCGTGATCTTCGGTAAAACCATCTCTTTCTACCATCATCCCCTCTTGCTACCATCCTCTTTCTACCATACTCTCGCTACCAACATCTCTTTCTCCCACGCCAGGTGATTCCTCGGACAATGGAAAAGATTGTAAGAAGTTGAAGGGGGAGGAGATTTGGCAGCCTTGTCTGCACCGGAAGTGTCCAAAAGCTGGAGGATGGAAAGAAGAGGAGGGAAAGAAGAGTGAGGAAAGAAGAGGATTGAAAGAAGAGTGAGAAAAGAAGAGGATGGAAAGAAGAGTAAAGAAAGAAAAGGATGGCAATAAAAGTCCTTGCAGCACATGGCACGGGTCAGCGCTTTGCTTAAATTAAGGATTATTTGTGTAACTTTAGCCTTTCTCTCTCTCCCATCGCCCCCATCATCCTCTGCATTACCTCCTTCGATTCGAGGACGATTCTTTTCTTGTCCTCATCTCTTACCTCTGTATTATCTCTAAGCTTGTTCTCCTTCATCGGCTTCTTCTTGGCTTCCCTCTTATCTGGGAAATTTTCAGGAAAGTCCTTTTTAATGGCAGCTGGCTTATTTTAATGAATTTATGGGAGAAACTTTTCTTCATCCTCTCGGTCTCTTCCTAGTTCTTTCTTCCTCTCTCTTTCTTCCTCACTCATTCAATCGTTTACCTCAACCTTCTTTGGGCCAGGGATCAAAAGTTACGACCCGAAGTGAGATAAAGAGCAAACGAGAGTGAGGAAGGGAGCAGGTTGGACTGGAGTTATGAAATCGTAGCTTCCTCCCACTCGTTCTCTTTCTTTCTATCTCACTCTCTGTCATCATCTCAGGTGCCAGGTAATGACGATGATGACGACAAGAACGAGGCAGGAATCTCTCTGTCTCCGAAAGCAAGGAAAGCTTACATCATTGAATTAGATTATCCTGAGCTTAATTAAATGTCCTGCTCGTGGAACGTCGAAAGCTGCCACTTGTCGTTCTCATCCTTGTCTTCGTCCTTCGGTTTATCCATGACCTACTCCTTCTCCTCATCCTTGATCTTTTCCTGCTTTTCATCTGGGGCTTCTTCATGGCCTGTCATCGGTTTTTTGCCCTTATTTTTATCTCTCCTTCTCCTTTTTCTCATTTTCCTCCTTCATATCCTTCCCTTCGTCCGCCACTCTTTTTTTCAGTTCCTTTCAAAAAATGAGATTACACATTTTCATTCTGAGATCCTGTTAAAAGGATTCGGGACAATTTCTGGAAGTTCAACTAAATCCTTTTTCCCAATTTTTAAATTCTTTTGAAAGTGTAGATTTGAGTGGACAAAGTTGGGTTTTTTTCTTTCACAGAATTTTGTGTGGATATTGATGAGATTTGGGGAGACATTTTTATGGCTTTAATTATTTTTTTTTGTCTAGCTTTTATGTTTTTTTATGTTTAGTTTTTGTACTTTTATGGTTTTAATTTTTTCCTGGCATTTTGAATTTATGATTTTTTTTACTAAATATTTTTATTCCTGGAAATATTTATGAGTTTTATTTTTTCTTTATTTATTTATTTTATTTTTTCCTATATGCTGAAAATATTTGTTTAATTTTTAATTTTATTCATATTTGTTGTATTATTACTTTTTTGTATTTCTATATGTGATATTTCTATTTATCTTATTTTTATTTTTAATTTTTTATTTCTTTTTATTTTATTGTTTTATTTAATTCTGTTTATTTGAATTTATTTTTATATTATTATTATATTTTTCTATATTCTTATAAATACTTATGAAATTAATTTAATTCCTATTTTAAATTCTTAAATATTTTTTTTGTATGTTATTACTTTGGTTTTAATTTCAATTGTTAATAAATTTATATTCTTATTTCTATTTTTGTCTGTGATTTATTTACTCGGAAACCCCTTAACAATAACATCTCATTAATTTCATATTTTATGTAATTTATTTTCTTCTATTTCTCTTCCTCGAAAAATTGTGTTTTCTTTTCTTTCTTCTCCAGAAGTCTATTGCAAGAATTTCTTCGAAAAAGAAATCTTTGCTTCTTGAAATCCATTTCCTCAAAAGACATTTTTTTCTTTCTTTCTTTCCATATCCCTTCTCTTTCATCCCTCAATATGAGAAAGAAAAAAATGAATTCTTTCATTTGGTCTTCTCTCTCTGTGATCGGCAAATAAAAATCCACCATTGTCGGTGCAAAAACAATAATAAAATGAAGAAGATGAGGAAGAGAAGAAGATGAGGAAGAGAAGAAGAAGATGAAGCAGAACAAGAAGATATCAGCAACTACAACTCATTGTCAGTTTATTAAGAATAACATTTGTTCTGCTTTCTCCAACCATTCGGTCGCAACCCTCATTTATCGCGTTGTCTCATTCTCGCATTCACTCTTTCTGTTTCGATTTTTCCTGTCTAGTTTTTTTTTTTGTCAGTTTCCTTTTTCTGTCTGTTTCTCTCTCCCTCTCTTTTACGCTTTTACCCCATTGTTCTGCTCTCTTATGCTTTGTTATCGCGATTTATTGGAGCTCCCGGGTATTCATATAAAATAATAATAATCATATTTTCTGATATGCGGGTGTAAGGGTGAAAACAACAGTAAAAACAATGTGAAAAATAACAACAAAAATAAAGACAACATAAACAATAACAACACCAACAATCTGAATGATGACTCATCATCATTTCTGCTGACGTCATCATCAACAACATTTGGCAAAGAGAGATATCGTTGTTATTATTACTATTGTTGTTGTTGTTAGGTTATTGTTTTGGTTTTGTTTCTTGTTGTCCTCAATGTTGTTGTTTCGATTGTAGTTGTTTGTAGTTGTTGTTGTCTTTATTATTCTTGATGCTGTTCTGTTGAACGTGAATCGCATCAAATAGCAACAGAAATATTTCGTTGTCAACATCTTTTATATCACATACAATATTATTATTATTATTGTCTTTGTTGTCACTATCCTTGTCCTTGCTTCTCTATTCTATCCTCCTCCTCCTCTTGCCCCCTGTTATCCTTATTCTTCGTCATCATAGTTGTTTCATCGGGAATATTCTCATTCTATCTCTCTTGTTCTCCTTATCAATTTGATAGTTCTCTTCTTGCTTTTATGATCAACAAATGTTTCCAAATACTTTTGATAGTTTTTTGTTCTTATTCCCATAGTTATTGTTGTCGTTGTTATATTACCCATAGTTTTCTTGTTGTTGTAACGACATCTGCGAAAGTCGAACTAGTTTCCAGAATTCTCAAGGACATCTTATACATGTTGTAAGGGTGTAGATATGCCATTATAACAAAAGTAAACTTGGAAATACTTGGAACAGAATTTAAAGGATATTTAGCAAATTATCTTAGAGTTTAATCTTTAAAGATAAAATAAAAATACACTCACAATTTTTAGACAAAAATAGTAACATTTTTTTCCGTAAAGATTAAAAAAAAACACAACAATACAATAATAAATTAAACAAAATAATGTAAATAGATATAGATAATATATTTCACATATTTAATATTTAATACATTTCAGTTAATGTCTGAAAATAGAAAAAAGTGAAATCTAATTTACAAAAACAAAAAATTTTTATGAATTTAATTAATTTTTTTTATTTTATCAGAAAAATAATATGCCATTTTTAAAAAAATTTCATATAAAAATAAAAGAACAATTTCAAAAGTTCTGAAGGAACTTTGAACTGAAATTCTGACCAGAACTATAAATTATAATTTCACTTCTCACTTTTTCCTAATCAATAAAAGTTCGAGGCAGGGAAAGAGAGGTCGAGAGAGATAGAGAGAGAGGGAGTGAAAAAAATCCTTTGAAACTGCGGTCATCCGCGAGCAACAAATGCAATCAGCATGTGGTTTCAGGTGTGGTGATTATTGTTCTAGTTGTTGTTTTTTTATTGTACAAAGCGTTTTTATTGTGGTCGTTATTGTTGTTGTTGAAGCAGTTGTTATTGGTGTTTTTGTTATTGTTGTTATTCTAGTTATTATTGTGGTGGTTTTTATTTCTGTGGTCGTTATTATGGTTGTTGTTGTTCCAGTTGCTGATGTTATTGCATTGTTTTATTTATGATGTTCTAGATGTCATCTTTGTTGTTGTTGTTGCTTTTGTCAGCATTTTTGTTATCATCGTTGTTTTTGCCATCATTGTTTTTCACATTATTTTTCTTGTTATCATTGTTTTTCACATCTTTTTTGTTGTTATCATTGGTGTTATTATGACGAAGGTTATTGTGGTTGTTATTCATACTTTTGTTTTTCTCACTTTTGCTTTTGTTCTTCTCACTTTTATTTTTGTGTTTTCTCACACTTCTTGTTGTTCATTTCACTCCTTGTTGTTGTTGTTGTACTTACCTTAGTTGTTTTTCACACTTTTCTCCTCTTGTTGTTTTTACTATTGTTGTAATATAACACAAACTCATGAACAATGCACAAGGACGAGAGAACATGACATCAACAGGATTACATAAAGAAAAAAAAAATACCATATCACCAACAACAATAATGTTGGCAACGAAATGAAAGTTGTATATGTATCTATATTTATGTGGTGCAAAAAGGACAAAAAATAATGTCATTTGAAGTAAACATAAATTTATGAATATGAAATGAAATTTCATACCCAAAGGATCAACGAGAATAAATGGAGGAGGAGGAAGAGAAAAACAATAACAATAGCAATGGGAACAACAAAAACAAATATGTCAACAACAACGATGACAACAACAACTATGACAACAACTATAGCAACTACAATGATAACAACAATGAGAACAACAGCAACAAAAACGACATCCTTGCAAAATTGTGATGACATAGAGCATAAAGGGAAAGTAGTGACAACAACAATAATAACAAAAAGTACAACAACAGCAACAACATCAAGTGAGACAACAACAATAACAAAAACCACAATAACAACATCAAATCAAACAACAATATGAAGATTAACAACAAAACATCATCATAAACAAAAACAAAAAACAAAAGAACTTGTTAGAAAGAGAGTGAGTGAGAGACAGAATGAGAGAAAGAGAGAGAGAGAGAGAGAGGAAGTGAGTTAGAGAAAGAGAAAGAGAGAAAGAGAGATAGAAATAGTGAGACGGAAGAAAATACACGTGTCACATAAATTTGTTCGACACTCGTTTACATATTCGAGGAGAAGTTATGACGATGATAGAACTAAACAGAGATAGGCGAAGACAGGAAGAAATGAAAACAGAAAGAAAGCGAAATAGAAAAGGAGGAAAATAGAAAAGGATGAAAACAGAAAAGGATCGAAACAGAAAGGGAAGAAAACAGAATGCGAGAGAAGTATAAAATACAGAATAGAGAGAAATCTAATAAAAAGGAATGACATCAAGTTATAGGAAGGAAAGTTAGTGATGAAAATAGTATAAATTATAAGGAAAATTATATGAATATAGAGTAAATAAATCAGAAAAAGATCTATCGAAAATAATAGTTGACAGATAAAGTAGGTTCAAGAAAAAGTAAATTTTTGGATACATAATTTTTTTTAAATACTTATTTATTTACAATGAAATTGTTCAAAATTAACTCAAAGAAAAACGAACTGAAATGAAATGTGAAAAATAAAAACAGTCAGAAAAGAGAAATCGAAACAGGAAAAATAAGTCAAAACATTTCCTTTGCTGATAGAGAAAAAGGCACATATATTGAAGTGAAAACAGAGCCAAAGGCAAAGGATATAAAACTAAGCCCTACAGGCTACAAGGACAAAAATATGCAAAGGACAGCTGAAACTATTCATAAAGAAACACACATTGACATATACATGATATATCATACAAACACTCACACTTATATTCTCACAGACAAACACCCACATTCACACACACTCACACCTAAGGGCACGAACGAACGAACGAACGATCCCTAAACGTGTCTGTCGTGATGATTCGCCCTTTGACACCCGACAAAGTGTCTGTTTGTATGGGTGTAAATGTATGTGAAGTTGTCTTCAAACGATGTGAGGTGAAGGATATGAGGAGAAGGACTTAAGGGAAAGAAAGAAGAAAGGGAGTGTATGCGTTTGTAAGTTTGTGTGTTTTTGTGAGCTCAATAATATTTGAATGATATACGTTCCAACGGAACATCAAAAATAATGTGAACAACAAAAAATACATATCATAAAAGAATATGAAAAATAAGAAATGCAAAAAAAAGAAAAAAAAAATGACAACAAAAGCAAAAAAAAAGAACAAAATTGTCAAAATAACTACAAGAACAAAACAACTATAAAAACACACTAAAAATATTAATAACAACAACTACTGAAACAACAAAAACGACTGAAACAACAACAATGATAGTAACAACAAAAATTATAGTAACAACAAAAATTATAGCAACAACAAAAATTATAGTAACAAAAAAATTATAGCAACAACAAAAATTATAGTAACAACAAAATCATAGATGTATAGTAAAAATATAATATGAGAAAAAAAAAATAATATTTTCGTGCTCATCCATCTTTTTTTTTGCAAACGTTGTTCTTCTTGTTGTTCTCATGGCTCAATTTATGTGTGATGATGACGATGTTTTGGTGTTTGAGGCTACATAAGTGTGAGTTGAAGTGTGTGTTTATGTGCGTGAGTGTGTGTGTGTGTTTTAAGTGTGCGTGCTTTTTTGTGGTTGCCACATTTATAGTTGGGCTCACGATATGACACTGACATTTGACACTAACATATACAGACACCAGACACAAACACACACGCCAGACACAAACACACGTATCTAAAACTCATGGACACATGTAAAAAATACACACACATCTACTATCTACATTGTGTGATTTTTATTGGTATTGAGAACAACAAAATTTTGATGAAAACAACCATGGGGAAATTTATAACAACAACTATGTATAAGGATTCGTGTGGAATGAAGAAAAATAAAAAACAAAAATTTTAGTGACATCAAAGATAATGGAAAAATAAAAATTATGAAAACAACAAAAATTATGGAAATAACAAAAATTATTAAAACAGAAAAAATAGTGGAAACAACAAAATTCATGAAAACTAAAACTACAAATACAACCACATGAAAAACAAAAAGAACAACGATATGAAAAAAAAGTAATATCATGAAAAACACCAAAAAGTACAACAAACAAGTAGATCATGAAGAACAGCAACTATAACAACCAATGAAATTGACGGGGATCAAATTTCCTGGCACTCTGGCATCTCCTTCAATATCTCTTTCTCTCTACATGTATCTACCTTTCTCCCTTGCACCGTCTCCTTTCTCTCTCTCTCACTCTCTCTCTTTGACCCTCCCTTGACACCGATCCTGGATGTCAACTCAAGTGGTTTCGTGTCTCGATGAAAGTTTTTCGTAAAATGAAAATACTTCAAAGAGGTCAATTGACCAATCGATCGATGGGTTGAATATCGAAGGCTTGAATATCGAAAGTTTGAATATCGACAGCTTGAATGTTGAAAGTTTTTATATCGATGGCTTGGATATCGATGGCTTGAATATCTGAGGCTTAAATATTGAATTTTTTCTTCAAACTTCAGCCCATAAAAAAATCCTCTTCAAAAGCTTCGATAACTGAACAGAAAAACCTTTTCAGCCTGCGACGCATGGCGATTTCGCGATGACGATTCTCGTGGAAACTTCGTCTTCTTTTTTCTTTTTACCATATTCTGTTTTTCTCTTCCGGTAACTCACCTTCGTATACAAGTGGAAAAGAGGACGAATTTTCGTAACTTTTTTTTTATACATTTTTACTTAAATATTTTATTTTAATATTTCTCTACTTTTGGGTTTTTTTGAATTTTTATTGCTTTTGATTTCATTCATTCGAGATATTTTTATTTATTTCTTTCTCGATTGCTGGAATTTTTTATCTCTCAATATATACTATATTTTTTATTTTATTTTTTTTAATTTATTTCCTTTTCCATTTTTTTCCAGTTTTTATTTATCTTTTCATGGATTTTTGTTCCACATTTTTCTTATCTTTTGATTTTGTTAGTGTCGTGTTTTTTTTTTTATATTTTTTTATTTCGCATATTTATCACATTTTCACCGAGAAACAAATCAATAAATTTTCAACGTTTCCGAATTCTTCAACTTCCACTTCCCCTTCCGCTTTTCCTCTTCCGTTCTTCTCTTTTCTCCCTCCTCTATCATTTCTCCTTCACTTTCCTTCTTCCCCTTTGCTCCCCTTTTCTCTTTCTCTCTCTTCCTCCCTCCCTCCGTCATCTCTTTCTCTCTACCTTTCATCCTTCGCCATTCACCTTCGATGCTCTGTATTCAATAATAAAAATTTTCTCCACAGGATACACGAATAAGTATCCAATAAATTGTACGGCTGCCAGGAATATTTTATATCGTCGACTCTTCTCTCCCTCTCCTCTCTCCCACTCCTTTCTCCCTCCTCTCTCTCCCTCTCTTTCTCACACCTCCACAATTCGACCCCGTTTATCCTCAACATCACAACAAAAACAACAACAATCGAGTCGGTCGATCCTTTAAACGATTTTTTCACGAATGGGAACAAAATTTATATGGAATTTTCGGAAATATTGACATCAGAGTTGAGCAGGAGAGAGAGGAGAGAAAAGGAAGAAATGGATGAGGTGGAGTGAGAGGGATGGAAGGAGAGGAAGAGGTAGAAAGAGAGAGAGGGAAAGAGAAAAGGTGGCAGACGATGATGAGGGCGGTAAAAGGAAGAGAGTGAGAAAAGGATGAAGGGTAGATGAGGATAAAGGAGGAAAGAAAAAAAAAGAGAGACCGTTTCGATTGAGGAAATATGTTCGAGGTCGATGGAATTCTGCATTCGGCTGGTTATGATTCACATGATATTGAACATCGGTATTCACCACATGTACCAATATTTCAACAACAATAACAAGAAATATCATACATTACAACAACAATCATAATACCAACAACTACATCGAAAGCTCACATTGGGGAAACCTTTTTCGTACATGAGAAAGATTTTTATTGTTCGTGATGTTCCACTTCTGTGTCTGCAACAACAGATAGCAAATACAACATTGACAACAACAGCTACAATAAAAACAACATCAGCATTGATAACAATAAAAACACAAACAACAAGCAATACCAACATCAACTCACTCAATAGCAAATATTGTAAATATGGCAACGTTCTGTAATATTTACTTCAATATAGATTCTTGTATATTTTTTCGTTTTTTTTTTTGTATGTTTTTTTTTATATTTTGTTTTTGTATTTTTTTTTTTTTTTGTATATTGTTTTCGTATTTTTTTTTTTTTGTGTATTTTATTATATTTTATTTTCATATTTCTTATTTTTTTAGGCAAACATTGGTAAAATGTGTCAGCAAGCGAGACAAACAGGAGGCCACACAGACGACAGGACGGACAGATAGTTGAAGAGAGAAAGGGACAGATGGAGAATGGGAGAGAGTGGGACTGATAGATGGAGGGACAGACAGACAACCCAAAAGGACAGACAGATAACCAAAAGGACAGACAGACAAACAAATAGACAAATAGATGGTAACTGGGGCTGTTTGAGGAATGCCAGCTATGGAAAATATTTGAGAGTGAACAATATTTGAAAATGCCTTAGGCAGACAGAGAGAGAGGGAGAGCTTGAAGACGAGTGTGAGAGAGACAGAGTGAATGTGAAAAATTGAGGGAGAGAGGAATGGGAAAATTGAGAGAAAGGTACATAGAGGAAAAATGATAGAATGAGAAAGAGATATTAGAGGTCAATCGATACATTTTTCCTGAGGATTTCGAAATTCAAATACCTTTTCACTATTTTTTATGTAATTTTGTCCCTCTATTTTGATTTCTTATTTTTTATTTATTTTCTCTTTTCTTTTATTTTTTTATTTTCGCCTTTTCCTGTTAGTTTGAATTTTGTGTTATGTTTGCATTAGGTCTGGCAACGCTGTGCAAATTCTGCACATGGCACTCACTACTCACTGCGGCCTCGAGTGCAGGCTTTCAAATATTTTCACATTTAATAATTTATGCGGTGGAATCCTGTGGCCAAAGGGATGGAGTGAAGGAGGGGTAGAGGAGTGATGATGGAGAAGTGGAGAAGAGGGTGAGTGAAGCTGAGGAGTAAAAAGAAAACATGAAGACTGTGGTGTTGTAGGGAAGTTAGGAAGATGGCTTCCATTTAGATATTTCCAATGTAGGATTTATTTGCATGAGGGAACAGAGAGACGAGTGAAGAGTTGGGATAAAAAATATCAGAACAACCAAAAAGGTAGGAAGACACAAAGAACTGAAGGGAAAATTTTATTGTAATAAATATATAATATGTATTAAATAAATACTATAATAGTATCCTTAAAAAAATTAAGGGAAAAGAGATATATAGAAATACAAAAATTACTATTATAAAAAAAGTATAAAATTAGAGAAGAAAAGTAATAAATTGAGAAAAAGATGGAAATATTGGGTTTATCGCTCCCAAAGATGGAAATATTGGGTTTATCGCGCCCAATATTTCCATCTTTTGCGACAGAAAAACATTAGAAGAGAAGACATTAAAAATTCGAAGAAAAAAGGAAGGAAGTCATAAAAGGAACGCAGAAAAAAGGAAAAAATCCCCATCAAACGAGGAGCGATAAAAAAAAGACGAGTAAAATGAATTAAAACGAAGAAAAAAATGAATTTTTATAGCAATGCCTCATATTTCAAATTCCTTCTCGTTAAAAATATATGCATGGGTTTGTGTATTTATGATTGTGTATGTGTGTGCGTGTGATTTTGTGTGTATCGAAATCGATGTGTTTCGTTTGCCATATTTGCTTTTGTTGCTTCCATCGAATGCGAATTCGAACTCGAATGATGGATGGGCTTCGAGCCGCAGATACCAGCTGAGCGAATCCATTGACGATGGGGCAAATGTTTTGTCGGTCGAGATCCGGTCGATCCACGAGTAGCCACGACCTATCGCTGTCTCTCTCTCTCTCTTTCACTCTTTCTCTCTCTCTTTCTCTCACTCTGTCTCTACCTCTCGCTGACCTCAGGTTGTCATTTGGCACGTTATTCCGGGAATTATTTTGGGCTTTGTTTTGTCTTCTCAACAATAAAAAACAACAAAAATAAAAACAACTAAAACAACAAATGAGCTCCAGTTCAATAGTGATGAGCGACAGAGAGAGGAATAGTGTGTGTGAGGGAGAAAGATATAGTATGGATATGTGAGCGATATATCGCTGAGTTGAAATGAAATAAAATAAAGCCAGCATTTTGTGTTCTTAACGCTCGGTTTGACCTGGGCTCAAGTTCGCTATCTCACTCACTAGCAGACTATCTCTCTCTTTCATTCATTCATTCACTCTCTATCTTCCTCTCTCTCTCACCCTCTTTCTCTCCCTCATCCTATCTTTCTCCCTCTCACTGCTTCGTTTGATTTGTTTCTGTTATTTGGCCAGAGAATTATTGTTGTTAGATTTATTTCCTTTTATTTGCATCAATTTCCTTTATTTGATATATTTGCTTTTATTTTCCATTATTTCCTATATTTGCTTTTATTTTCCTATTTTCCTGTATTGGCTTTTATTTTCCTCTAGTTGGTTTTATTTGCCTCTAGTTGCAATTTATTTTCCTATTTTTCCTCTATTTACCTTTATTTGGTTTGCGATTTATTTTCACTACCATCGGTGAGGTGAACAAATCGCTTAAGGCAGTTGCGTTGGTGGGATTTTCTGTTGGCGATTAAATTTTATCGTGTGGTGAATTCGTTTTTGCGGTGAGAAAGATCAACAAAATATTTAGCTACGATGGAATTATTGATCCAAATGGTTGGTGTTCTATAGAATTTATACAAATGGTTGGAGTTCTATAGAATTTTTTATTTTGAATAAGAGTTGGATTTTGTGGGTTCAAAATTAAAATAAAAAAATTTGAATGGAGGACATTTTTTGATTTACGAATTGTTGTGGATTAAAGAATGTGTGGGACATTTTTGGAAAAAATAAATTAATTCATAAAAATGGGAAAAAGTATATTTTTCAAAATATGATACTAAAATATTCAAGATTATCAGTTACAGCGATTTATTTTCTTTGAAATCCTTTGATATTTGCATATGTTATTTTATAAATTTTTTTATATAAATTCTTTAATTTCTTCAAAATTTTTTATTATATTTTTCCTTTAAACTAAATAAAATCAATAAATAAAAATATGTAAAAACAAACAAAAATAAAATACATAAAAACAATAAATTATGTTTAATGAATATATATCTGCAGAAATACAAAAATTATGAAGTAATATCCACAATATAAGAAATAATAATAGCAACAATAATAATACAACAATAACAACACTGAAACAACATGAAATGACAAGAAAAAGGAAACAACATCAATATTAAATACTATGGGATCCTTTCAAAAGCTCATCGAAGGAAGTTGAGACAAGCAGGAATTGTGCTTGATGGAGGGAGAAGTGAAGAAAGAGATGAGAAATGGAGAAGTTAAGAAAGAGATGAGAAGTGTACAAAAGTCAATGAAATTTCACATTTAAGTCGAACGACACTCGCGGGCATTGCTTTGATGTCAGCCGGCTAGGCGTGGCAGAGACGAGGGGAGGTTGGTTGAGGGCAAAAATAACGATGAAGATGACGTCAAAGATAGCGGCAAAGATGGCGACAAGGAAGACGACAAAGATGGCGAATGATGTCGCCAAAGATGACGACAAAAATGTCGACTTTGACGACGGTGGCGACAAATGTCGGCTGCTCCCAAGATGTTGGGCGAGACATCGTCGAAAGATGGCGACTGACGTCAAAAGTTGTCGACTGCCGAATCGATGCTGAATCGGAAGAAATGTTGTTTCAGCAACTTTTGTAATGGGTACCATATGGCTTTTACGTGGTTTCTGAGGCGAGATGGAATTATTGCAACAACAATAGGAATAACAATAAGAATAGCAATAAGAACAACAATAAAACATCATAGATATCAATTAGAACATCAATAAGAACCAACAATAAGAACACATAAGAGGGACAATAAGAAAGAACTACAACAATAATAATTTGATCAATAATAAGATAAGTGATAACAACAATTACAACATCATTATAACAATAATGAGAGAGATGAGAAAAAATATTACAAAAATAATAAAGGCAATAAGAACAAAAACTACAAAGTTCATACAAAGTGTGATAACAATTACATTACAACAAAAATAAACGAAATAAGACTGAAAGACTGAAATAATAACAAAAATAATTACATATATTATTAAAAGGAGAGGAATAATAACAAAAATTACAAAGTTCATACAAAGAGTGATAATAAAAATTACAGGGTCAAGTAACAAATACAAAAAGAATAATATTAAAGGACAACAAAAATAATAATAATTGTATACAAAATATTTGAATAATATATTTTATATTTTTTTGCTAGAAACTATAGACTATAGAAAATATTAAAATAATCAATCAATTTAAATTTTTTTTTTTTATAAAAAATATTTTTTATCAACATTTTTTTATCCAAAATCTTTATAGCTTTGCTTCGAGGAAATTTTTAAAACTCATCAACTCTTTTGAAAGCTTTCCATACAAATTGGTCTCAAACAGTTTACTTGGGTCTTCTCTTTTAGGCATATATTTGGTAATTTATTTTGTTCTTCCTCCTTCTGGCCACTTTCTCTTCTCTTTCTCTCGACTCTTTCTTCCCTTTCTCTCGACTTTTCTTCCCTTTCTCTTAACATGTTTCTTCTCTTTCCTTTATCGTTTCTTTTATTTTTATTTTTTATTTTATTTATTTTTCTTTTCGCTCTTTAGAAGAGAAAACTTTTGCTGTCGTCGACCATATTTTGACAATTCACTTCCGGTTTGGGCCAATGAGAAAGATAAATGGGTGGAGGATCGAAAAGAAGAATGAAGTGATGGAAAAAAGAGAAGGACGAAGAAAAGAAGAAAGAGAAGGACGAGCTAAAGGACGAAGAGAAGGACGGTTAGAGGAACGAGACAGAAAAGCCAAACGGCTTTTGTGATCGATACCGAGGGTCGTTGGCAGGACCCAAGTGTGGCATTGAAACAGTTCTGTCAGCTGCACGTGACACATACGAAATAACAAAAAATGAGGATAAAACAACAATAACTACAAAAACAACAACAGAAACAACAACAATAATAACAGCAATTGTAACAACAAATATAACAAGAACAAAAATAACAAGAACCATATGATAAGAACAAAAATATTAACAGCAAAAATAACAAAATAAATTCGAAGAAAATAAAATCAAACCAATAAAAATATAAATTTAAAATGATAAAAATAAGAAAAGCAACAAAAACAATAAATGACAATAACAACAATATATGAAAATAAGAACAAAATATGACAATAACAAAAACAAAAATTACAACAAAAAAATACAACAAGCCGAACGTAATTTATTTTCGAATTCAAAACAATTTAAAACTCATCTAAACTTTTCCTTTTCTTTACCACGCTTTTTCCACAAAATCGAAAGCGAGAGAGAGAGAAATGAAGAAGAACGAGTGACAAAATGAAGAGAGGGAGAAAGAAAATGATGAAATGGCAAAGCGAGAAGGAGGAAGGAGAGAGACAACTAGAGGGAGGGAAACAAAAAGAGAGAGAGAAAAACTCGTTGTGACGAGAGGTTTTCGAAGGCACCAAAAAAGTTTCGTCGCCTTCGATCGATTTAGAAACTCAACAGGATGACGGCGTCTGGTTGTCAGAAAATTCGTGGAAATTAAATAAGTTTCCGACGCGTTTTAAAATTTTCTTTTTCTTCTCCTTTTATTTCTTTTTATCAAGCAACAAAAAAAAAAAACAAACCAAAAAAGCAACAGCAAAAATCGCACCCTGGGGAATAAAGTAAAAGAGTGAGTGAGAGGGAAAATTATTGTTGTTGTTTTTGTCAGAATATTATTGACAGCTTTTTTGTCTCAGGTTTTGTCTCAGATTTAGTTGGGATTTATTTATTTTGCGCTCTTCGTTTAAGCATTTGTTCTTGTTGATTTTTTGTTGTTGTTAATATTATCGTAGTTGTACTTTGCTCTTTTTTGATAAAGGACTTTTTTGTTAAATTTCTTGGTTTTTTAAAATTTTTTTTTTTTTTGGTGCACATTTTATTATTTCTCAAAATTTATTTTGTTTTTTTTATATTCATTTTCTTTTGTTTTCCTGTTTTTTTTTAATTTTTTCTTTCATAAAATTTTTTATTCTTGAAATATTTTTTTATATAAAATTTTTTCTTCTTCAAATTTATTTATATCATATTTTTTTATTTCCCAAAATTTTGCTTTTCAAATCATTAATTTGTTAATTTTTTCTATTTGTATATTTATTTTTTTTATTTTTACGTCCTTTTTTTGTATTTTTGGCTCCTTTCTAATCTGTTCGCCAAATTTACTTTTCTTGAAATAAACCCTTTTTTTGCTCTTTCCTTCTCTTTGATGAATATTTTATATGTTCCGTCTCTTCGGAATACATAAATTGTTTTCTCTTATTTTTGTTTCTCTTTATATTTGTTCCTTTGATTTTCCTTTTAGATTTTCCTGGTTTTTTTTTGAATATTTCTATATTATTTTTCTTTGATTTGTATCTTATTTTTTTCCTGATGATTTACCAAATCTTTTTGTTCACATCGAACTCAACTCGAGGAAACATTTAATTGGATTTCGGTAAGAATTTCATGTGAATTTCGGAATCCCTGCTAAGCGTTTTCGATGAGAACGAGAGAAACCCTAATGCGAGAGACGTGCAACAGGTTCTTCTTTTTCTGTCTCATTCACTCATACACTTATTTCGTCATGTTATTCACTCAAGAAGTCACTCACTCCATCAGTCAAGGCCTCTTAGTCAAGGCGGCTGAGGTTGGAGTCGAAGTGGTTGGAGGAGGATTTGACCGAGAATTATTTTGACTGGAAGACGGGATTTCAAAGAATCAAGAGAAGAAAGCATGGAGTATGAGAATTCGTGGAAAGAGAAATCGAAGGAAGAGAATTTGAGGAAAGAAAATGGGATAGGATTGGGATTGTGAAGGTTGAGATGGTGAGGATTGAGTTGATGAAGGTTGAGATGATGAAGGTTGGAATGGTAAAGGTTGGCATGGTAAGGGTTCAGATGTTGAGCTTTCGATTCGTATGGGTTCACCTGGTATGGGTTAAGAAGTTAAGGGTGAAAAGTCAAAGCTCGATTTTGTATCCCCCATCAAAGCTTCCACGGCCATCTACCACAGATCACAAGTTGAAGAAAGATTTTCGTGGAAAATCTAAATCCCTTCAATTTATCGAACATTTATTTTTTTTATTGTTTTCGTAGAACTCAGAAAGTGAATGAGGAGATTTTTAGAATTTTATCAAAGGTTCCTCATGTTAACTCCACCCTAATGTCTATTTTCTTTTTTGTCTTGTTTTTTTTCTCTCCATTTTTTCCGACGAAGCCTAGAGTCAAGAAATCGCGTTGAGATTTTGTCGTTCGAAATAAGAGAAAAATTTCAGACGAAAAACTCGGTCAGGGTTGTCGTGGGTGGGAAAAGAAGTAGGATTGGAAGGAGAGGAGTGAATGAAAAGGAGTGAAAGAAGAGGAGTCAAGTGAGAGAGAACCATCAATGGAAGTGACGAAAAGGGAAATGGAGATTTGTTGTTGTTTTGGAGAAGAGAAAAAAAGCTTCGTTTGATAAGCAGCTGACACAAAAAAAAAAAACTCAAAAAAAAAAACTCGCTTTAACTGGGCTGAGAGGGAAGAGCAAATATTTGCATGGGTCATGAAGAGGGTGCGAGGCTTGAAAGTGGTGGAGAATGATGGAGAGGGAGAGATGGAGGGGGAGTGAACAAAATTACGTAGATATAGAGTGAAAGAGGGGCCTCGAGAAAAAAAGAGTCCTCGACTAAGGGACCTAGAGTTGGTTGGAGAGGATCGCGGTTTGTTGACGGCTCGGTTGGGTCGGCGTGTATTTTGCTGACCACAGAAAAGAAGTGGGGGAGAGAGAGAAAATGAAGAGAATGAGAAAAACGGAGTGATGAAGAGGAGGTGATGAAGAGGAGGTGACGAAATGGGAGAAAGGTCGGAAAAAGTCAGAATGATAGCTGAGGGTTGAGGGAATGATGAAAAGTGAATGCGGTTGAAGGGATGAAGATGGGGAGGATAAAGAGGACAAAGGAGAGGAACAAGGGGCAGGATGAAGTAAAGAGGACAAAGGATAGAGGAAAAGACTGAGAGGAAATGTTGAACCCGCTGATGAAGTATGCGGTAAAAAATTATTGGTACAAAAAACCCTCATTGTTGTCAACACGAAATGGATTAATTTTTCCGAAAGTTTGTCATTTTTGAAATCCTCGCGCCGACCTCTTCCATTCTTTTCTGTTGACACCGACCATTGGTGAACCTCGAGTACTCGGTTTTCGGACCCTTTGGTGTTGATTTCCCCTCCTTATTCTCTCTACTTTTGCCTGGATCTTTCTTCGTTTGTGTTCAAACAGTTTCTGCTTTATGGCTGGCTTTAGGGTTGAATAGTAAAAAGGAAATAAAAAGAGATAACAAAACTAGTTGAACTATTGGAGGAACGAAAATAAGAAGGAAATGAACAAAAATTAACATATAATAGAAACAAAATATACAAAAAAATACTTACAGAAATACAACAAAAAATATAACGAGAAGTAGATTAAAAAAATTAAAAAATAATACTAAAATACGACAAAAATACATCAAATAAGAATGAATAAAAAACAATAAAACTAAAATTTCATCAAAAAATGCAACAACAAATAATTATTTTTTGAATAAAACCAAAAACCACAACAACAATTAACGTTGAACGATGCGGTTGACCATGGTTTAAAAAAAATTTCACAATGGAAAAATATTTTTTTTTCTGATATAATTTTTTCTAGCTTTTGACGAGCTATAGAGAATGAGACTGAAATATATAGGGATGAGGAGATATAAAATGCACAGAGAGATAGTGGGAGTATGACAAAGTAAGAGAGAAAGCGATGAAAAGTGAAGTGGGTTTATTGAAAGAAGGAGAGGGAAGAGAATATGATGTTGAAAACCGCGTGATTCTCGTCGTCAAAATTTATGTGCGGTAATTAAGTTGTTGTTCTATTGTTAATATTGTTGTTATTTTTTTTTGTTGTTTCAATCTTTTTGTTATTTTTATTGTTGTTGTTGTTCTTTCTACTATTGTTTTCTCATTGCACTATTTGTTTTTTGTAATTTTTCTTTCATTCTTGTGGTTGTTTATATTATCCTTCTTATTTGTGTAGCTGATGTTATAATTGTTGTTTTCCTTTCAGTTTTTTTAGTTATTTACTTTTTTTTGTTGTTTTAAGTCCTTCAACTACATTCTTGCGGTTTAATGATGGTATTGTAGTTTTTGTTTTTGTTATTGTCCTTTTCTTTGTTTTGTTTATTATACTTTGTTTTTTTATTGTCCTCTGCTTTAATTATTGTCCTTTATTTCTGTTGTTTTTTCTGCTTTTTTTTATGTTCTTTGTTTTGTTATTGTCTTCTGTTTTTGTTATTGTCGTCTGTTTTTGTTATTGTCTTCTGTTTTATTTTATTGTCGTCTGTTTCTTGTGTTTTTCTCTTATTTTTCTTATCATCCTTTGTTCTCTGTTTATGTTGGAGTTCTTTTTTTTCTCTGGTCGATTGTGATATTTGATGATAATTATGATGTTATTTTTATGCTTATTACAAAAATTGTTTGTTTTCATGATATTATTGTTGTTATTTTCATGATATTTTTGTTGATATTTCCTTGATATTTTTGTTGTTTTTAATTTAATGTAATTTTTGTGGTTATTCTCATGTAGTTTTTTCTTGTGTTTTTTGTCTGTGTTGTTCATTGTTGTTATTGTTTTTCTAGCTTTTGTTGTTGTTATTGTTTTTGTGGCTTTTGTTCTTGTATTTGCATAATAATTCCCCCTCTTCACTTCACACTTTGTTTGTCACGAGTTGATAAAGAAAATTACGAAAATCAAACAATGGCCGATGGGACAACATTTACCCTTGTAATGAAGCGTGGCCAAGGGTCGACGATGGTGTCAAGGGGAAGGATTTTCTTCTGTCTCCCTCTCTCTCGACCCATCTCTGCTGTCTCCACCCATCTCTGTCTCTCTTCACCCATCTTTCTCCCTCTCCCAATCTTTCTTTCCCTCTCACAAAACAAAGGAGTGTACGAAGAAAAGGATTGCTATCGATGGCAATTACACAAGGGATCTCATTTTCCTTCCTCCCTCTCTTCCACCTCCTTCTCATTTCTTTATTTCCCAGCTTTCCTCTCAATTAGTCTGCTTTTCATGATTTTTCTTTCTTTTGCTCTCGGAATTTCGCCACCGTTATCTTTAATTATAATGATACTTTTTTTTTTTACTTGGTTTTATTTTGTCTCTGGTTTTATTTTATTTCTGATTTCCTCAATTTACGTATTTTTGTATGTTCCTTCTCATCTTTCCATTAATTTCCCTCGCTAAAAATCATCGTCGAAACTTAATTAAGCGGAAGATAACAAGAGAAGCTTCATCGAAATTTCCACTTATTTCACTTCATTCGAGAGAAAAATCTGAGTCCTTGAAGCATTCGCTGAACTTCGTATCTCATCCAGTGTCATCGACATTCAGTTTAAAATAGCTTCAAAGCCAACTCAGGTGGTCATATTTCTACACACACACACATACATATGTTTATATTTTTATTTATGGTATATCCCGAGACCATCCTTTGACATTTTGTACATTTTATTGGTGTTGTTGAACTTTTATTGACCCCTGTCGAATCTGTTGTAGTCAATTGAGTGAATAGAAAAATTTAAATTTGTTTTTGTTCTATTTGTTGATATGAAATTGAAGTTATTTTTAATCGGGGGAAATGAGAAACTAAAGAATAACTTTAAATTTATCCATAGTCCTTCTACTATTTGATATTTTTCTAAAAGTTTCGACGGTGCTTCGAAATTAAAGTAAATAAAAATCTCGTGGTGCTACAGAGAAATTAGTCAGAGATGTAGAATAGACTGGGATGCAGGGGGAAAAGCAATCGAAGGAGAGAGATGAGAGGTAAATATATAGGGATAAAAAGAGAATAGGGGAGAGAGGGAGATAGAGAGAGAGCGAGAGAGGGAGATTGAGTGAGTGAGATAGAAGCATGCATTTAGCGACTGTCAGTTCATCCTTAAATGGTGTTTTTTTTTTGCTTCTACTACTGATGCTACCGATGTTCAGAGATTCCTTTTTGCTTTCATAGGATGGGTTTTTTGCTCTCTTTGTAGCTGTTGCTTTCTATCTCCCACAGCTGTTGCTGTTGTTTCCAGTTGTTGTTCTAGTTGTTGTTCTAGGTTTTTTTCCTTCTAAATCTGCTCCTCTCTTTTTTTTGTTGTTTTTGACGCCACAACAACCACAAATTATTGCCACCTCCATCAATCGACGTCGCCATCGTCCCGAATCGAACCAAACCCAAACCACATCTCACCGCATCATATCGAGTTGGCTTCGTCCCGATTTCTCTCCACCTCAACCCACCCCCCTTCAGCCCCGCCCCTTTGTGGACCGCACCACGCCTCTCGCACCTCGTGATTAGATATGCTTCATGGAACTCTGGGCTTCGGTTCGACTCCGAGTCTGGGTCTGTGTCGGCGGGATCCGCACTGCAGGCACTTTTGCTTTGCTAATGGCTATCGATTGATAGCGTTTTTGTACTTTTTGTTGGTATCGATATTTTTGTTGTTATCATTATTTTTGTTGTTACCGGTATTTTTGTTGTTATCGATATTTTTGTTGTTATCGATATTTTTGTTGTTGTCGATATTTTTGTTGTTATCGGTATTGTTGTTGGCAAGGTTTTTTGTCGACATTTTTTGTCGATATTTTTTTAGTCGATATTTTTGTGGTCTCTATAGTTGTTTGTTATCGATGTTCTGTTTTTATCGTCATTTTTTTGCCATCGAAATTTTTGTTCTTGTCGATATTTTTGTATTGTCGAATTTTTGTTGTTTTCGATATTTTTGTTTTGTCTATTTTTTGTTTTGTCGATATTTTTGTTCATATCGATATATTTGTGATATTCGATATTTTTCCTTTTACCAATATTTTTACTTCTATCGATAATATTGATGTTTAGATATTTTGTTGTTGTGGATATTTTAATTCATTATTATTCCTCATTAAAAAATTGTAGATTTATTAAAAAAAAAAAAAATAAGCAAAAATAAATAAAAAGATTTTCATTTTTAGAGTTAAAATTCAAATTTTACTCTTTTTTTTATAGATTTTTATTATTTGTTATTTGTATACCTTTTTTGTATTTTTTTTAGTTTAAAATAATTTTTAAATTAAAATTTAAAATTATGTTATTTAAATTCTAATATCTTCATCCCATAGTTTCTTTATTGAGTCTATTTCCAAAAACCTTTCTTCAAAACATTTCTAATGGCGTACTCGGCAGCCTTTTCTCCTATTTCTTATCTGCCTTCAATTGAATTCCTTAATTATCTTCTTTCCTTCTTAAGTATATTCTTCCCTTCTTAATTATATTCTTAAATATCTTCTTCCCTTCTTAATTTTGTTCTTAATTATCTTCTGCCCTTCTGAATCGTCTTCTTCTCCCTATCGTCCTTTGCCCTCGATGACTTACCATAACTCTTACCGCAATCTCTTTTTCTACGCCTTCTTTCTTTCTCTCTCTCTCTTCACGCACGTGGATCGTTCTTTGCGGCGACCTCGGCTCGGGTTGACGTTTGAACTCGGCAATTGCGTCGGCACAATTACGATGGGAACCAACTGAAGGGGGCGGTGAGGGAGGTGGGCGTGGTGAAGGCGCGTAATCAAACACGAAACAGGAAGCGTGCAACAAAAACACGACAAAAAATGAAAATGAAGGGAGGAAGACGATGAGGGCTGAAGGTCGAAATCTGATGTGCGTCGAGGGGTGGAAATGCACACAAAAAATCACGCATAATTCACCCAGAATAGAAGGGAGGGAGAAAGAGAGTAAAGAGAAGGATATGGAGAAGTGGTATGAAAAAGTGAGACCAGAAATCATGGCAAATGGGAGGAAATTCCTACGCCTAAAGGGCAAATGAAACCCAAGGACGACCTCAGGTGGTTGCAGAAGAAGGAGGGAGAGAACGAGAGAACGAAAGAGAAAGATATAGGGAGAAAGAGAAGGAGAAGAAGAGGAATAGAAACGAAAAAGTGGCTGTCGTGGGTTGAAAAAAAAGTAAATTAATAACATCGCACGTCAAAAGGCGAACAGCGGCGGAAGTGAACAAAACAAAACACCAAGGATAACAACAAAATAGCAAGAAAAAAATGTAGGCAAAAAAATTAAAAAAATATATATAAAAAAAATATAGGAATAAAAATATGTAGAACAAATCATACCACCAAAAATACAGCAAGAAAAATGTAAAAAAAAATTGGAATAAAATAACAAGAAATATCAAGAAAAAAATTTAGAATAAAATAAAGAAAAAAGATATAGAAAAACAAATATTGCAAAGAAAAAAAACGAAGTTAATGGAAACACCAAAATAAGAGCAACAACGAGACATTAGAAACAATATAATTGCAAAAAAAAATTAGAAGAGAAGCAATAGCAGCAACAAATTGGCAACAAAAACAATGGATAAGAACAACAACAATAATAGCAAAAAGCAAAAATATCGAAAAGAGAAAAAAAATAACAATTTCTCTCTAGGCGAAATTTTTGCTTTTTTCGGGCGTTCACTTTTTTATCACAATAATTTAATCTCTTTTTGCCTGGAAGCCAGATAACAAAACAACCATGGCAACAACAACAACAACAAAAACAATATTAACAACAACAATAAAAACGAACAACAACAATAAGAACATTCACACCAAGACGAGTAGTAGCAGCTGCACCAACAACAACACCAAAAAGAATAGCAACAAAGATTCTAGATTTCAGATTCCAACAAAAATAATCGGGATAATAAAAATGGCAACAACAAAAAAATGAGAACAACAAAAACAAATGACTAAAACAAAGAATACGACAAGAACAAAGAAAATTACAAAAACAAAAGCAAATTACAACAACCACATGCCTTAGGCTTCATTTGTCGAAGACAGTTGAGAACGAAGACAAAAAAAAACCAGAAGACGTCGCCTCCAAATCTCGTTCAAGGACGTGGTCAAAGAAAGAAGTGGGGGCGAAGAGGCGAAGAAGACTGAAAGATAAACAAGAGGATGGTGTTGATGATTGCTTTGAAGAGAGCGAAAGAGAGAGAAGGAGAGGATGACTTGAAAGGAGAGAGAGAGAGAAGGAGAGGACAACGATGAGAGAGAGTGGGAGGTGAAATGAACGCCGTCAGATCGTCGTCACAGTCGCTGCTGCGGTTCCCATGACGGCCATTAAAAAAATGTTTCTTTCCTTTGACTCGAATTTTTAGGTGGTGAATGAAGGAGGGGAAGATGGAAGATTAAGTGGGGAAGGAGAAGAACGAAGATTAAGTGAAGAAGGAGAAGAAGGAAGATTAAGTAGAGAAGGAGAAGAAAGTAGTTGAATTCGTGGTGAAAGTATGGGAGGAAAAGGTGGAAGAGGGTGAAAGGTTGGTAGAGAGTGTAAAGTTTGAAGAGGAGCAAAAGATGGAGGGGGATGAAATGAAAAGGTGGAGTAGGAAGTTAAGTTCAAGATAGTTGAAAGAGTATACTGAGGATGTTGATGGGATGTGGAATGGATTGTGGATTATGTTGGGGCAGCGAAAGTCATGGCATCATGGACTACCGCAACAAAGAGAAGAGTTGGTTGGATGGATGGTAGGATGGAAAGAAAGAGGAAACAAAAGAAAGACCATAAGTAGGACCAAAAGTTGGACCAAAAGTTGGACCAAAATATAACGAAAACAGAAACTATACGATAGACCAGAAATATGGAAACAATGAAAAGGACCAAAAGTTAAACCAGAAGACGAACCAAAAGAGGAACCAAAAGAAGAACCAAAAGAGGGATAAAAAGATGTACAAACAGAGAGAAGAACTTAAAGAGAGGGAAAAAGAGACAACGAGGTAGAACGATAAAAAGAGGGGAGAAGAAAGAAACAGAAAACATGAGCATGTCACACTCAAGAAATTTTTCCCGCCAAGGATTGGGAACACTTGATGCTAGTTGTGCTCTCACTGACTTCTTCTAGAATACTGAGCAATAACAATTACAACAAGAAAAACATCAAGAAAAAAAAACAACAACATTAAGAAAACAACGACATTATCAAGAGAACAAAAAATACAATAACTTGACTAAAAGACAAAAGCAAGAACATGTTCAAAAGATATAAGCAACAACATCATGAAGAGAAAAAAACATGAAAAGAAAAAAATCATCAAAAGAAAAAAATACAACATCACCAAGCGAATAAAAACAATAATAATGAAGAGAAGAATACCAAAGAAAAAATAATAGTATATAGAACAAAAAAAAAAAGATGATAAAGGAGCCGAAAAGAGGGAGAAGGAATGTTGGAAGAGGGTGAGGGAGAAGACAACAAGAGGGTAGAGAAGATAGTGTGACGAGGAGAGAAGACACTGTGAGGAAGAGAGAGAGAGAGATAACGGGAAGTTTCAGTAGTAAAACCCAACACAAAGGCAATTGAAGTTAATTTGCGCAGCAATTAAGGACCCTCCATCTCTTCCATCTCTTTTCCCCTCGACCACCGTTTTCTTTCTCCTTCTTCGCTTTCTGCCCATTCTGTCTTCCTTCATCACTCTTATCTTCACCCTTGTTCTCTATTTATCTTCTTCTTTAGCCAACAATGAGCAAATTTTTAGAATGTGATTTTTTTAATTTTTTAGAACAGACAAGTGACATTTTTGCTGGTTTGTCTTGCTGATGTTCTTCCTGATGTTGTTGTTGTAATTATTGTTATTGTTCTAGTCATTCTTCTTGTTGTTTTTATCATTCTTGATATTAATTTTCTTTTTATTTTTGTCCTAATGTTTTTGTTCTTATACATGAAATTTTTGTTGAAATTCTTAAAGCTCTTGTTGTCAAACTAAAGTTTTTTTTGCTGGTTCAAACGTTGCCTTTTTTTTATGTTTTTATTTTTTTATATTTTTATTTTCATTCTCTTTTTTTATATTTCCCCTTGTTTCATTTCCTTTTCCTTTCAACGCCATTCAAAAATTTAATAAAATAAAGTGAACGAAGCCATTAAATTGGATCTCGTTGAAATTAAACAGACGAGTTTTCGCACCTTTCTCGCTCTCTCTATCTCTCACTTTCCTTTCGCACAGTGGCCTTGGACGATAAAAACAGCCAGAACAACAACAACAAAAGAACAATTCCAATATTAACAACAAAAACCACTTTTTTTTTTGTTCCATCGTTCGTGAAGAATTTTTTTGCGGTCTTCATCAAACACTTTACTTGATTAATTATTTGTTCATTAATTAGAAATGAGAACAAAAAAACAATTATGATCTCAACCTCAAGGACAAAGAAATTCTTTCCGTGGGAGGAAAGATAAAAATATTAATTGAGTATGAGTGTGAAATTTAAGATAAGAACCTCTTAATTTGCTGTGGTCAAGTGGGGATCGGAATGATTTTAGATATGAGAAGGTTTTTGAGAAATCTTAAAGAGGTTGGGTTAATTCAAAAAAAATTAAGTGTTCGGTTTTATTTTAAAAATAATTAAGGTTGTGTTTGATTTCAAAAACTTCAAGGCTTGGATTATATTTTAAAACCAAAAGATTGGGTTTAATTTTTCTTCAGTCTAATAAATTTTTTTTAGATTCTCCGAATTTTTTCTCAAATTTTTTGAGTTCTTTTCATATTTTTCCAATTTTTTTCTCAAAGTCTCCCGACATTTTTCCAATTCTCCGAACGTTTTTCGTTTTTCCACATATTTTCCTGATTCTTCGAACTTTTCTCAACCTTTTCGTGTGGGGAACTAATTAAATGTTACTCATACGCAAGGTAATCTGAGCCCTCAATTCTTTCATCTCCCATGCGACTTTTTCCACAACCCACCCAATGACCTCGATAGATCTTCATTCGGTGAAATGAAATATGAAGAGAATTCTCTGGCCTTCATCTCCTTTCAATAAAAAAAAAACACACACAAGTCTCAAGAGGCTCGTGGCGAGATTTTTAAAAATAGATTTTCATGCCATGGAAACGAAAACACGAAACGAAATGAGTTCTGTGGAAGAGACAGAAGCAAACGATGAGAATTTTGAGAAGTGTTGACTGAGGGAGAGGGAGAGAGAAAGATGGAGGAATAAGTGCGAAGGTAAAAGTATGAAAGAGAAAGACAGAAACAAGACTGGCTGAAGTCAACAATTGAATTCTACAAAAGGGAATCGAATTCGGAAGACTTTCATTTCCTCAAGGGAGAAAAACGATGAAAGAATAGAAGAAGTGGTTGGTAATGGGTGAGATGTTGACAACAAAAACAACAACATGAAGCAAAATATAACAAAAAAACAACAAAAATTACTACCAAAAAATTACAAGAAGAAAAATAACACAAAAAAATACAATAAAAACCAAAAATTATACAACAATAAAACAAGCAAAAATAACAATAACGAAAACATACAACAAAAATTACAACAATAAAATACAACAAAAATTACAACAATTACAATAACTACAACAACTTAAACGCCTCCTCCACACTTTTGTAATTCTTTAAATAAATTCCATTCCAGCCCACAACTGCCTTCATTTCTCTCTTTCTACTTCGCTCTCTCTCTCTTTTACACCCAACCTCTCTTTCTTTCGTGTTCTGAAAACTTTTCTCCGCTTCATTTCGTGGCTCAGCGTTACGTTACATTACGTTGCTTCACGTTACGTTGCGTTTGACAGGCGCCTTACGTGAGTTGTGGAAAAAAACACGCAACTTGTTTTTATTTTAACTCTTCTACTTGGGTTTCTTCGTGGTTGGGCCGCAGTTGACAAGGAGAGAAGGAAAAAAGTAGAGAGAAGGAAAAAAGAAAAGAAAGGAAAGAGAGAGAGAGAGAGAAATAGAGAAAAGTAGGACAGATGGACGGACAGATGGCTGTCGAGCGGTTGAACATCTTGCGGATATTTATTGCAAACTTTGAAATGCCGTTTGCGAAAGTTGCGACTTTTCAAGTCGATAACTCGAGAAAGACGTCAACAAGGAAAGGAATAAAATAACTATTGATAGAAGGGAAGGAGAAGAAGGAAGAAAGAGAGAGGGAAGGAAGAAAGAGAGAGGGAAGGAAGAAAGAGAGAGGGAAGGAAGAAATAGAGACGAGACAATTCCTTCTTTCTTACTCTTTCAACCTCAACCTTTCCTTCTTTTTCACTCGACTCGTCAACGACACGTCCTCAAGAATACAAAACATCGGAGATCTTTTGGGAAAAGTAATTTAAACGCTGTTTCCAAAAGTTCAATCTTCTTCTTCTAACAATTTCTATTTCACTTCTTCTTCCATGTCCTTCTATTAAACCTTCTCTTCAGCCATCCTTCAATTCTTTCACCACTGCTTTCAATTCCCTCCCTTCCACCATTGCTTTCAATTCTTCTCCTTTTCCATCACTTATTGAACTTGTTTTGAAACAGTCCACGGGTCACACATTGAACCTCTGAGTCGTGGAAGCACCTGGTCATGAAGCCTTTGAGTGAGTGGGAGACGAAACTTTGAATGAGTCCTTTGGGGGAAGTGTGGAAATTTATGTCCACACTTATTATGTATTTATGAGGGCGGGGAGAAGGAGTTCCGGAGGAAGGGTGACCTGAGGGCAACGAAAGGGTGGCCAAGAGGTTGCTGAAAGGGTGACCAGTGTGTTAGAGAGGAGTGAAAAAGAAGCCAAAAGTTCGAAGGGTGAATAGCGTTTTACAAAAGGGTGACCAGTGGGTTTTACAAGAGAGTGAAAGGAGTTTTTTCGAAAGGATGGGGAAAGGTTTCAGGGTTTCAATCGCTCGCCAGTCGGCTAATGATTCCTGGAAAAGCATTCTCACAAATTCTTGTTAAAATTATAAAATATTTTCCTAAAAACCTAATATATATATTATATATATATATTTACCTAAAACTTCTCTCTAAAAATTTGTTCCAAAAATGTCTGTAAAAAACCAGTCATCAAGGACATCTTAATTCACAGTACTTTAGGACTTTCATCCTCAACTCAGAGAAGCCTACAGCCTTGTCATATTTCCTTTAGACCTCTTCACTCCTCTTCACTCCTTGTTAGTCTTCTTCTTTAGGACTCTCCCCTGACTCCTAAACAAAATTCATTATCGCCTCAAAACGATCCGGAGAAATTCACATTTAAAACTTTAATGGATTTTCCTACCCCCCGTGTTTGCCTTCCTTTAATCTCCTTCCCCCCCATCAAAAGGAGTGATGAAGTAGACGACAGAAAAGGAGCGATAAATAGTTTTCTCTTCAACTTTTTTGGCAGGAAGGAAGTTTTATTGAAGCATTTCGGGGAAGGCATTAAAAAGTTTTCAAAAATTCTCATCGAACCTAATCTTAATCTCTCCCTCGATATCGGGTTTAGGAAACCCCAACGACTTTTTTTACTTGAACTTCAAGGACTTTTTTTTACAACTGCAACGACTTTTTTTTCAACTTAAACGACTTTTTCAATATCTACGACTTTTTCAACATCTACGGCTTTTTCAATTTTTTCACAATTTTTGCTCTACTTCTCTATTTCTTTCTCCGTCTTTCTTTCCTACCCTCTCTCTGTCCTTTTCTCCATTTTCGGCCCTTGTTGACTTCCTCAACGTCCTCTTGAAGGCATCTAAAAATACATAAATAAATTGCTCTTAATTTTGTGGAGAAAATTATTTTCACTTCCTTCCTTCGTTGGCATGAATGAAATTCACGCATATTTCTGGACTATAAAAATACCATCCGTGGGTTTCTTGTATCACGCCCCCTCTTCTGGTCCCCGCCTCTTGTAGTCTCTGTTCTTCTTCTCTCTCTCCCATCGTTCTCTCAGTTCATTGGCCGACGAAGCCTAATGGCTTTTCACATTAGCGTCCGACGCAAGATAATGAACCATTAAGCTATTTTAAAAGGAGAACGAGAACCTCATATTCAACCACTAGAGACACGCCTCCTCCTTCTGTACTCTCTTTTTTTCTCTAACGTCCTCTTTCTCTCGCCCTTTTCGTCTCCTTCGCTCTTTTCTCTCTCCTTCTTTCTATCGGAATTCACATCAAGGTTTCGTGGTTGAGGATTTATTTTTATAAATAGATCCTCATCGTTGTCGTCCTTCCTTTTCCTCATCATCGTTGTCAACATATCCTTGTCAATCACACACACACATGTGTTTAATTATTCTGCGAGTTTACCAAGGTCGACCGTGTTATTAAGAGATGGTGCGGATGAAGGTGATTAAAGTTAAGTTAGCGGCTTATTTAATAATTGCGCATTTAACTAATATATATTTTTGAGAAGCTTCTTTAGAAGAAAAATTAATAAAAATTAGTAAAAATATATTTTCACTTAAGTTTTAGCTGATGATTTTGTATAAAGGTAATGAAGAAAAATTTGAAAAATATGTGTTAAAATTTAATATGATATATTTATATATGTTATATAAAATTTTATATATAATAAATACTTATTTAAATTATATTCTTTAAGTAAACCGTGTACAATTTTCTCCTTCTCTACCTTCTGCAAAACAAATTGCAATCCTTCGGTAAACTTCCTTGAATAATTACCACTTAAATTATCCCTTATAATTGTCTAAATGAGCGGTAATAATTCGCAGAAGCAGCAAACGGAAGGATGTAATGAAAAAAGATGAGAAAATAAAAAAAAAATGGAAAAAAATTTACCCGCAATGAAAAATGCAGCCGTTTTGAGATCCGGATGTGGATTTGAGGGGGAAAAAAATGAATATAGCAATTATTCGCATAATTGCTTAATTTGTGTTTTTCCTCCATTTTTTTTCAGTGGCATTTACATTTTTTTTTAATTTGAGCAAAGTGATAAAATTACTAAATCCTGTTTTTTCTCTTTCTCTCTTTTTCGGTCTCGTTCTCGTTGGATGGCGAATTAATGCAAATCATCATCGCTTCCTGTGAACCGCAATGAACAACAACAACAACTACAATAAAATTGGTCAACAACAACAACAATGGTTATCAACAAAAATGGTCAACAACAAAAAATGGTCAACAACAACAACGATGTTGGACAACAAAAATCACCAACAATTAAATACAACAATCATGAATAAAAAAACACGAAAATCGTGGACAAAAACAACTACGACAAAAATCATGGACATCGACCACAATGACAACAACAATGACAACAACAACCACAATGACAACAACAATGACAATAACAAAAACACTGATAATAACAACATCAACAATAATAACAACAACAATACCATTGACAACAACATAAATTTACTGCTAATTCTGTTTGCACATTTGTTTTAATTAAATTTGGGATACAAAAAAATAAACAACAACGAAAATTTGCGAACAAAAATCGACAACAAAAAAAATACAACATAAAATGAATACAAAAAAAATACGGCAACAAAAAAACAACAACATAAATTGGACAACAAAATAATATGGCAACAATAAAAATAAATGACAACAAAACTAAAAACAAAAATAACAACAATAAATAATACTCCACAACAAAAAATTTGACAAAAACAACATAAACTTGCTACCAAAAATAACAACACAAAAAAAATAAACAAAATACCGACAACAAAAAATATACAACAAAAACAATAACAACAAAAACAACAATTAAAACCACTACAACAAATTTGAATTTTTCGTCATTCTCCTTCCTCATTCTCTGCGAAATTTCGCGCTCATCCGTTTCCGCCTCCGTTTTTCCTGTCATCTTCCACCGATTTCCTCTCAACCGAAATTTCCACTCGAATTTGTGTTTTTCTCTCTCTTTTTCATCCTCCGTCTTCTTTCTTCTATCCTTCATAATATCCTCTCCTCTCTTCCATCATCCATAATCCAAAATCCCTCTTCCATCTTCTCTCTTTCCTCTACCATCTTCTCTCTTTCCTCTACCAACTTCCATCATCCCTTTTCCATCTGTTCTCTTCCTAACCCTCTTTCTTCTTCATTACCATCTTCCTTCTCTCTCTCGCACCACAGTCAAGACAAAGGACATGGACGCTGTCGAGGGGAAATCCGTGTCCTTGCCCTGCCCGATTTCGGCCCCACTGGACGATGTCTACATGGTCCTGTGGTTCCGTGACAACGCTGGCATCCCGCTCTACAGGTGAGTCTTCTCTTTCTCTCTCTCTCTCGCTCTCCCTTCATCCCTCTCCCTACCTCATTTATTGTTATTTTCCTGTCCACTTCATCTCATTCTCCCACTTAATTATTCACCACTCGTGTGAGTGGAGAGATTTCGAGGTTGTCGTTGTTGCTTTTATTGTTTTTGGGTGGTGATGGTAGCGATTAATTAAAGGAAAGCAATAAAATTCCAACCTCCTCCCCCAACTTGTGCTTGAGGTCACTTTCAGGCCTCATTAGAGTGCGAGAGTCCTGATTTATTATGTTGTTATTATTGGATTATTAGGGATACCACCATGGAAGGGATTGTAAGCAAAAAGAAAAAAACATACCAATAATAAGAACAATAGAGGCAAAATTAATGACAAAACCAAAAAGAACACTATAACCAAACATTGACTATGACAAAAACAATCCGATAACCACAACAAGAACAATCACAATAACAAATAAGAACAATCACAATAAGAATAATAAATCCTAAGACAAAACCTATAGCAACAACATTATTAAGTACAAAAACTATAACCATTAGTTCTTGACCAAGTAGATTATTCACTAATGCATGATTAATATTTAATTTAAGTCGCTTCCAACACATATCGATGACCTAAATCTCGTCCACTCTGTGGTCATGATTGTCGTTGTTCTCCTCCTTTTAATCGTCCTTTTCCTCCGCTTTATCTTCCCTATCCTCTTTCATATCCTCGTCCTCTCGTCCTGGTCATCATTAACGAAACCGAGCCTCATGTACATATTAAGTTAATGATTCGCCGCGAGCATCATCATCGGTTTTTTCGATTGTGCTAAGGAAAAGGAAAGAAGAGGCTTTTAACATTTTCCATTCTCTCTTCCTCATCTCTTTGTCCCTCATTCCTCATTCTTCTTCACATTCCTCTTTCTTCTTCACTTTCCTCTCACTCCTTCACCACTCTCTGTATATGAAGAGTTCATAAAATGTTTATGTTTGTCCGATGATGGTTGCGGCCGTCGAGTGTCCTCGTAAAATAATCATCAAATGAGCGAAGGCTTTCAAAAGGAATGACCGACGAATGGGGTGGGAAAAGAAGTGAAATAAAAAGAGAGAGAGGGAGAATGAAGTGGTATTATGGCGAAGAAACATTGTAGCGATAGTGAGAAATTATTGAGGGAAATTTTAGTGAGAAACTATGGGAAGAATCACTTCCCACTGATTCTAAGAAAATATTTAATGAAAATGAAATGAAATGAAAAGAAAAGAGAAATGATAGAAAAAATATATTGAGGAGATTCATTTACCAAAATATAGTAAAATTATCGTTCTACTTCTGACCCATTAAACATAAAATTAAGAAGTAGAGATTTAGAGATTATTTTTCACCATGGCTTTTAATCATAAAGCAATAAATGTTCCTTCACATAAATATATCACTCCCTCCCATTGACTTAAATTCAGAAACTTTAAATTAAAGAGATTTTAGAATGAGAAATGAGGGTGATGATGATGATGATGAGTGGTTGCCCTTGAGAACACTCGCCTTCCCCCCGCACCCGAGACATTTGTGGCATTTCATGGACTTGAGAATGCGTTTTCCACACTCGCCCCAGAGGAATTTTTCCACTCCGAAGGATTCTGCATGGAATTCACGCAAATTAATGTTAAGAATTAGAACAACAATAATATGAACAACAAGAATTTCAAACAACAAGAACAAGAAAGAACAAGAACTTCAAGAACAAGAAACAACAAGAACAAGAAACAACAAGAACTTTAACAACAAAACCAACATGAAAATGCAACAACATGGTTTTACAAAAACAACAACAAGAACAATTTGAAATGTAACAACAACAACAACAATATGAAATGTAACAACAACAACAAGAGCAATATGAAGAATTGCACCATGTTACAAAATATTTCCACACAGTTGCAGTTGAAAAGGAAGTTTCGCTCGAGCATTAACTACCACTTGAGGCCAACGCATACAACGACATACAACACACACATACAATATACGTGTACACACGCACTTGTTCTTGTTGTTTTGTTGTTGTTATGTGCATTTGCAAGTACATGCAACAACTTAATTGCATGCAAATCTCAAGTCATTAACCCATTTTGAAGGCTTCCTTTTAAAAGCTTTCACTTGAGAGCTTCCACTTCACTCTCTCAGTCACTCTCCGTTCCTCTCTCTTCCTAAGGTACTCTCCCTCTCTCTCTTCTCATAACAAACCTCGTCTTCAACTTCTTTCGAAGGTCTCGAGGCAACACCTGAGAGACGTTTATAATATAACAACTGTTTATTTTTCTTCTATTTATATATAATTTTTTTTCTGAATTCCTATTCTCATTATTTTCCTATTTCCTTCTTACTTTCCATATCCACTTTCCTCAGCTATTTAATTTACATTTTTTATTATTTTTTTATTACGATTACTTATATTTATTTATTATATGTATTATTATTTATTCATATTTTTATTTCTTCATATTATTATTTATTCATATTTTTATTTCTTGATATTATTATTTATTCATATTTTTATTTCTTAACATTTGATTTTTCAACACGCTCTGAATTTTATATTTCATGACAAGTTGTATATTTTTATGTGTGTTAGGTTGAAAACGAAGTAGAAAAAGCAGTTGACAAGGGATTTGTTGATGTTGATGTCGAGTGAATATTTCATGACTATAAAGAATAAAACTAACATGAAATCAGAGACCTAATTATACTGGAAACGTATTGGAATAATTATTAAAATAAATTACAAAAAAAAAAAACACAAAAAAATAATTATTAAACACAGAAATAAAAACATGAAAAACATTCCTATATACACTAATAACAATCCCATTAAATCAAAAATATTCTTTGCAATTAAATAAATTCTCTACAATTAAAAAAATCTTAATAACATATAAATATTTTATCTCAATAAAATTCCAGTTAATATAAAATTATTCTTGCAATTAAAACAAAAAGTCCTATAATTAAAAAGTCTCAAACAATTGTAGAAAAACACATGACTCTTATAAATTTTAAAAAATTTTTGCAATAATATAAATTCTGTATAATTAAAAAAATTCGCACCATATATGAAAACTTGAAAACTTCTTTTGAATTAAATAAATGATTAGAAAAAATAGATATACGAATAAAAAATATGTAGTAGAACCAAATACAACAACTAGAATAACACAAGGACATCATTATCAACTCACTTTAGAGAACAAAAACATGAAACTTCATCTACAATAATAACAACAGAAAAAATAACAACATAATATCTTATAAGTTAGCCTTCCACTTGTCCAGTCCACTCTCTTCTTCTTCTTCTTCTTCATATTTACTTTAGCTTCTTCTCATTCTCGTCCACTGCTTCCACTCCTTTTCTTCTCATACTCTTTCTCTTCTTACCCATATTTCTCCCTCTACCCTTCTCTCTCTCTCACTACCATCATCTCTCTCGGATACTTCGAAGCTTTTCAAACTTCTCAGCAACGCATGCTTTACATTGTATTAGTATATGTGAGTGTGTTGAGTATTTATGAGTGTGTTGGGGAAAGTATGTTGAGTATGTTGCTGTATGTATATATCGAGTATGTATGTGTTTGTGTGAGTGTTTGTATGGGTGTGAGTGCATTTATGTTTCTATAATAACGATTTATAAATATATTTTGCACTTGGAAGGAAGTCAACATGGGTGTGTGAGAGGATGATGCTGTACGTTGTTGTTAATGTTGTTGGTATTGTTGTTATTACTGTTGTTTCAGTTGTTGGTTGTGTTGTTTCCATTACCCTCCTGTCCAGTTGAAATTTATTGCCTTCGTGCTAAATGTCCTCCACCAAGGAGTTGCCTTTTAAATTCCACTTTAATTGACATGTGATTTTATATATTTTCCACACTTTATTTTCCGTTCCCATTTTCACCAAAGAAGAAAAAAAAAGGTTTAAAGGGGAAGAAGTTGAAGAAAAAGAGGTCGAAGCAGAAGTTAAGTAACTCCTGAAGGAGTGAGTGAAGTGAGAAAATGTGAGAGAGGCAGATCAAAGGTTCAAGAAGTGAGGTTGAAGTGACTTTATTTATGTCTTCATTTGAGTTTCTTTTAAGAATTTCAGAATTTCTCATTATGAGAAATATTTGAAGAGTTCTTTAAGTGAGTTTTTTTTTTATTTATTTATCTTTAAGCAACATTAAAAAATATTTTTTTATTAAATTTTGGTCTGAACTATTTAACTTTTAATTTTTGTTAAAGGAAAACAACTCATACTTATCAATTCATAAATAATGTAATTTTATTAATTTTTCGCAATGTTTATTTCTTATTTCTTCCATGACTATTAATTTTCTCTCAAATATTTTATGTATATCGATGAAATGGTGTTTGCTCATCTATATATATCTATATATTAGCTTTATTTAGATACCATGACTAAGTATTTAATTTCCTATTCACTCCATCAATTACTCATCAAATACATCCTTCATTCTCAGAATTCATTCAATCAACCCAAGATCAATATGTATCTCTTGAAATTTTCGCTAGTCATCACTCAGTTTCTATGGTTTGGGGAAAATGAATTCCGAGACCATGTGAAAAACCTTGGGAAAATAATTTCAAGTTCATCATCAGGATGCAATTCATTCAATTACAAAACAAAATTAAATCAAAATAGAGAAATGATATAATAAATAAATATATAATAAAAAAAATAATAAAGAATAAACTATACTATAAACAAAAAAAAAAAAATTAAAAAACTAGGGCTAAACTAGCGGTTTGCCTGGTCCACCCAGGCAAAATCTGTTAACTTCAGCCAGGCCGAAGTTTACATACCCTACACCCTGCATACAACGTTTATTAAAGGAAAAACAGTGAATTTCTATCAATAATTAGTGAAAATGCATGATTACACTTCAATGCTATTAACTCCATCGTGCGATTTTCACAACTGTGGCCTCTTTCAAAGAGAAATTATATATTTGAAGCTATATTCGTATTCCAAACACGATTATACCCTTTTTTGTGTCGATTGTCTAATCTATGAATAAGAGTGAAGTTAGGAATCTTATAGGTTCCCTTGTTTCTACAAAACGAAGTAGTTCTGGTGTTTGCAGCATTGTGCCAGTGCGCATTAAAGTTCTGCAATTTATGGAAGAATAATTGAATCGATGATTTTTTGTGTGCCATAAAATCATAATGCGCCTTTAGTTACTTTTCCTATTTTAGATGTTCATTTCAATGCAGACAAAATCTGATTCAACAACAGACTTGGGAGGGTAGAAATTTTCAACAATATAAAGTCCAGAAGTACTTGCAGCGCTACTATAAGCAACATATAGTGCCGCATGACTGATTCCACTTTGAAGATGAACAGCCATTTGGAAATATATAGCTCACTGACTTTTGTGGATTGTGATCCCTTCAGCAGGTACAATTGGAAATTGTATTCTCTCAATCGTCACCCGCTCATTACGTTTATATTGAAAGGATATAATCAATTTTTTATGGGCGTCCATTGAGGTTCAGTTGGATGTGGTCTCTTTCTTCTTGCATTCACTCCCACCTTTCATCAGCTAATAACATCCATAAAGTAGTTGGATTTCTTGTAGATCTACGATTTTGTATGGAAGGTGCTCGTGTCCTATAAGAGATATTTTCCATTTGATTCTTGGGAACTCTTGGTAGCAATATTTAATCCAATAACTGTCTATATGGTTTACCATTTCCAACATTGAGCTGTTGCTTTTGAACTGAGCTGTAGCCTGTCAATTTTTAGCATGTAAACTCGTATCGGTGGCACATAATCAGACGCAAAATTTTATCTCGATATATACTATAGCTCACCAGATACCCCATATACACCTTTTGCTTTATATGGGAGGTGAGCGTGTCCGATGGGCGATGTTTTCCATTTCTGCCTTTTAAACTCGTATCAGTGGAACATGATCACACACAAAATTTCATCTCGATATATACCATAGTTCACCAGATATCCCATATAAACCTTTTGCTTTATATGGGAGGTGGGCGTGTCCGTTGACCGATTACGCCCATTTTTACATACAAGTAGCTTATAAATATAGAAATACTAAATTTCAAGTCAGTATCTCTTACCGTTTCTTCACAAAATCTATTTCCACAGACAGACACACAGACAGACAGACGGACATAGCTAAATCGATTCAGGAGGTGACGCTGATCTAGAATATATATACTTTTCCATACCTACGACCTCTCCTTTAAATGCGTTACAAACGGAAGGACAAAAATGAATATACCCTTACCCACAGGGTGTAGGGTATAAA